>JAJIBD010034979.1:0-20474 GCA_021461705.1 Cryptotis parvus
TTGAACACAGCCAGGTATGGGCCAATAAACAGGGGGAAAAAAAAATATATATATATATATATATATATATATAAATTAAATAGAAACAAATAAGCTTTACAAAAAAGGCAAACCAAGGGGCCAGAGCGATAGCCCAGTGGGTAGGGCGTTTGTCTTACACGCAGCCAGCCCTTGCCGGCGGGATTCGATCCCCGCATCCCATATGGTCCCCTGAGCACTGCGGGGTAATTCCTGAGTGCAGAGCCAGGAGAAACCCCTAAGCATTGCCGGGTGTGACGCAAAAAGCAAAAAAAAAAAAAGGCAAACCAAGGAATGGCACAGCAATGACAAGAGAAGCATTGCTTACTATTTCCAAGTTCCAGCAGCAGCAAACACTAGAAACTTCTATGTGGAAAGGTTTTTATTGGTGGAAGCAACCTAGGAATATTAACACCCTCCTTCCTATTTTTGAGAGACTTTAAAAAACTTGCCTGGGGGCCAGCACAACAGTACAGTGGGTAGGGGCGTTTGCCTTGCACAAGGCTGACCCAGGTTCGATCTCCGGCATCCCATATGGTCCTCTAAGCACCACCAGGAGTAATTCCTGAGTGAAGAGCCAGGTGTAAGTCCTGAGCATTGCCCAGTGTCACCAAAAAACAAAAAACAAAAACAAAAACCTTTCCTCTCTTTGTCCTATACCGTTTTCCTTCCACAAAAATTCAATGCTATATAGAATTCTAATGGAATCCAGGCCAACCTTTGCTATTCCTTCAAAGTATCTAAAAGTAAACCAGGTTCTACCTCTAAGTACCCTATTCCCAGACCTTAATCTTTACAACTCAGCTTTTCTCTGCTATATAAGAGTTCCATCCATTTCTTCTTGGATGCCATTACTTTGAAATTTATAACATAACAATGTTGGTATTTTGAGGACTGACTGGGTTCAGGTTCCGAAAAACATCCCCATTCCTCAACAGACACTTCTGAAACAAGAACCTTATAAAAATATGGGAAAGGGGTGAGAGAAGAGAGTTGGGCAAGTTGGCTTGCATACAACTGAACCAGGTTGGGGGCTGGAGCGGTAGCCCAGCGGGTAGGGCATTTGCCTTGCATGCGGCCGACCCGGGTTCCATCCCGGCATCCCATATGGTCCCCCGAGCACCGCCAGGAAGTAATTCCTGAGCGAAGAGCCAGGAGTAACCCCTGAGTATCGCCGGTATGACCCAAAAAAGCAAAAAAAAAAAAAAAGAAGACAACTGAACCAGGTTCAATCCTTGAGCACACTAGAGTGATTCCTTAGCAAAGAGCCAGAAGAGAACCATAGGATGTGGCTCAAAAACTGAAAAAGAAAAAAACAAACCAAAAAACAACAAATAACAAACCACCCCCCGCCCACCCCCATAAAAAAGGGGAAACAATAATTACATTCTTAAGGGCCCCAGCTATTCTGAGTATGTTTCCAAGCCATGGCAAGATTTGAAGTCCTATAACCATCCTGGGTCTGAATTTCCTTTTACTTACTATATTCTGGCTCATTCTTCCGATACACCACGTAGATGACATCGCCAGTGTGTAGGGGGCAAGTCTGCTTCTTAACAACCTTCAGTTTATTAATAACTGTTCCATTGGTGCTGTGAAGACAATAAAACTTACAGCTTAATAACGTGGAGTAAAAATTTCCTTTAAGTCATCAGTAGCAAAGTAGACCAACATAACCACAAAAAAAAAAAAAACCAAATTTTCATGGACAGAGGCAAATATTCCACATGGCGTTTGTGAAATTATTGCCTTGTAAGACCCTTTGCTTTTTTTTTTTTTTTTTTTTTTTTTTTTTTTGGCAGGGGGAAGTTGGGGAAGAGTGTAACATCCAATCGTCAGACTAGTAATGGGGCGGTGACCATGAAGTTTAATTGAACCTGAGGCTTCCATATGCAAAATATGCACTCCAGCCCCTAGAGCTATTGTTTCTACTTCTATACAATTCTCTTAAGAATGCTCAGGGGTTACTCCTGCCTCTGCACTCAGGAATTACTCCTGGCGGTGCTTGGAGATCATATGGCATGCTGGTGATCGAAACTGGCTTGGCGCATGTAAGGCAAACACCCTATCTGCTGCTCCAGCCAAGAATGTCTTAATTTAGCTTTTATACTATAATCTGTGTTCAAGCAGAAGCAAATGGTGGGCTAGCTAAGGAAAACAGACAGGCTTACAAGTGGGAGCATTACAGAGAGCCACAATGTGGGTTGGGAGAGGCGTAGTAGGGTGTGGAAGGGGCAGACATGAGCCTAGGTCAGGGAGGTAGTACTACCCTGACAAGAACTTCTGAGTGAGTTGACAGAAACATTAGGAGTGATAGAGAATACTTTGATTTGGTTTGGGGGCCCAAAACCAAAACTGGCAACAGAAAAGACTGCTAGTATGTATGATGTGTGTGTGTATGTGTGTGTGTGTGTGTGTGTGTGTGTGTATATATATATATATATATATATATGTATTTGAAATGCCAAATACCAGTAACAATTATAGACCTCATTCCCATGACTTGATGGAATGGTTTGAGGCTCTTTATGTTCCTGTAGCGGGCAGATGCCCTTGGACTATCTCGCATGTAACAGGACATATTGAGATGTTACTGGTGCCCGCTCGAGAAAATCGATGATCTCAGGGAAGACAGTGAGATTATATATATATATATATATATATATATATATATATATATATACACATATATATATATATATATTTGCTTTTTTGGGTCACACCCAGCAATGTTCAGGGGTTACTCCTGGCTCTGCACTCAGGAATTATTCCTGGCGGTGCTTGGGGAACCATATGGGATGCCGGGGATCAAACCGGGTTGGCCACATTCAAGGTAAACACCCTACCCACTGGACTATCTATCGCCTCCAGCCCCAAGACTGCTGGTATCTAGCTTTTCTTCTCAGTCTCTAAGGAGAGATTTATTTGACACTGAACAAACTGTCAGCATTGTTATTTTCTGGGATGTACCTGTTTGTGAAAAGAAAACGGTCTTCTATCATATCGCCTCTCCACAAAGCACTCAGCTCTTTGGGCTGGAGCGATAGCCCAGCGGGTAGGGCGTTTGCCTTGCACGGCCAGCCCATGCCGGCCAGGGGTTTGATTCCCGGCATCCCATATGGTCCCCCCGAGCACCGCCAGGAGTGATTCCTGAGTGCAGAGCCAGGAGAAACCCCTGAGCATTGCCGGGTATAACCAACAAAAAAAAAAAAAAAAAGCACTCAGCTCTGCCACTATTGCGTGAAAGCAGGCTCAGATACCGCAAAAAATGAAGGCACTGTCCACACCCAGGAAAATTTGACAGAGAGGAGCCAGAGCGATAGCCCAGCGGGTAGGGCGTTTGCCTTGCACGCAGCCGCCTGTGTCGGTCCGGGTTCGATCCCCGGCGTCCCATATGGTCCCCGAGCACCGCCAGGAGTAATTCCTGAGTGCAGAGCCAGGAGTAACCCCTGAGCATTGCCGGGTGTGACCCAAAAAGCAAAAAAAAAAAAAAAAAATTTGACAGAGAGCAGTGACAGTGAGACTATGAAGATGGCTTAGAGGGCTGCAGCACGTGTAGAGCTCTGAGTTCAATCCCTAGTATTGCAGAGTGCCCTGAGCACTTTCAGGTGTGCCCAGGCCCTTCTGTTGGATGACAGGTTTAGCTAGGACCCCCAGAGGCTTCGCGACACCCCTCCTTCCCAAGATGACACACACACCCATCAAAGAAATAAGAAGTATAGTCACAAGTCCAGTTATGACTACTGGGCTTTTCCCTGCAATCCTTCCCATACTTTCTAACCCAGAAGCTGATTTCACTTTTGGTTTCAACCCCTTTGATGAACACACTGCTCTCAGGCAGAAAGTCTGAACTCCCGGTGCCAAAGAGATGGCATAGGGGCCGGAGTGACAGTACAGTGGGTAGGGCATTTGCTTTGCATGAGGCCAACCGGGTTCAGTCCCCGCATCCCATATGGTCCCTTGAGCTACCAAAAATAACGCCTGAGGGCTGGAGGCGATAGCCCAGCAGGTAGGGCGTTTGCCTTGCATGCGGCCGGCCTGTGCCGCCCAGGTTCGATCCCGGCATCCCATATGGTCCCCCGAGCACTGCCAGGAGTAATTCCTGAGTGCAGAGCCAGGAGTAACCCCTTAGCGTCGCGGGTGTGACCCAAAAAAGCAAAAAATAAATAAAAAATAGCATAGGAATTAGGAGCTTGCATTGCTTTCAATAGACCCTACTTTAATCCCTAATAATGCATATGGACTCTGAGCACAGCCAAGAGTGACTCCTTAGCAGAAGGAGAAAAGTCCTGAGTGCCTCCACTCCCCCCTGCCAAAAAATAATGTTTGAACTTTCTGCTGTGGACACTGGGTTATTCCTTCTTCCTGCTCCAGTCTACTCTATGCTTGGCCACGCACTACTCACTCTGACCCATTGTGCCTCTGGTCCTCTTTCCTTGTGGTTCCTCTGCCTGCAACACCTTTCCCCTCCATGTCAATCCAGGAATGCAGCAGCCTCAAGAAAATGGAAAAGGCAGGGAACAGATTCTTCCCTAGTTTCCAAAAAGAAGTCAACTCTACTGATACCTGGATTTTAGTCCAATGCGACCTGTGTTGACTTTGGATACTTAAACCTCTAAAATGATAGTTATGGGGGCCGGTGCGATAGTCCAGAGGGTAGGGCGTTTGCCTTGCATGCTGCTGGACCGGGTTCAATCCCGGCATCCCATATGGTCCCCCGAGCACCGCCAGGAGTAATTCCTGAGTGCAGAGCCAGGAGTAACCCCTGAGCGTCGCCGGGTGTGACCCCAAAAAGTGATAGATAGATAGATAGATAGATAAAGATAAAATGATAGCTATGTTGGGGCTGGAGAGATAGTACAAAGGGCAGGGTGCTTGTGGCCTTGCAAGCAGTTAATCTGGGTTGGATCCCTGGTACCCAAAAGGGCCCCCAGCACTGTCAGGTGTGGAACCAAAAACCAAACCAAACCAACAAACAGACTGATAGCTATGTTTTCTTTTAAGTCACTAAGTCTGTGGTAATTTGTTATAATAGCCATAGGCAGTGACTGTCACATAGCCACTATGAGAAAACAAGGGCAGGTGTAAGAAGACAACTTCGATATTAGCACTCTTTTACTACCTAATGCCGAGAAATAACTTGATCTGCCATGTGCTGCCTATGAGAAGATAAGGAACATCCTTCCCTTCTAATAAAATCTATTTCCAAAACTTAATTCCCAATTTTTCACTTCCAAATCTGTTACCAAAGACTCTCCTAGCATCTGCCTTTACAAAAAAAAAATCTGCTGGGAAAGGCTATATCTCGTATACTGCTGGAAGGCCACCTGTCACTCACATCAGTTTAAAATAGGCACACAGGCACATTTGGACACAGCATTCCTTCCTAGAAAAATAACCTCGAAAAGAATAACCAAACATGGGGCCGGAGCGATAGCCCAGCGGGTAGGGCGTTTGCCTTGCATGCGGCCGGCCTGTGCCGGCCGGGTTCGACCCCGGCATCCCATATGGTCCCCGAGCACCGCCAGGAGTAATTCCTGAGTGCAGAGCCAGGAGTAACCCCTGAGCATTGCCGGGTGTGACCCAAAAAGCAAAAAAAAA
Source organism: Cryptotis parvus (assembly GCA_021461705.1). Taxonomy (NCBI): domain Eukaryota; kingdom Metazoa; phylum Chordata; class Mammalia; order Eulipotyphla; family Soricidae; genus Cryptotis; species Cryptotis parvus. Next base: position 5,620 of record JAJIBD010034979.1, read on the forward strand.
AAAAAAAAAAGAATAACCAAACATGAATGCAAAGAATTTTAAGAGTCACTATAGAATCACCTATAACAAAAAAATGAATCTTCGCCTATAAGAAAGTTGAACCATTGTTCTATAATAATCATAAATGTTTCTAGACATACTGGAATGTTAAGTGCTCATAAATATAACAATATAAAGCATAGTGCAGGGAAATGCTGGTGCGCCCAGCACAAACTCCGGGGAGCAGAGTCAGGGATCCCCTTCTGCCCTGGGGATCAGCTGACAGAGAAAGACACAAGAATCCAGCAAAGTTTCATAATGCTTTACTTACACAGGTTTTGGCATATAAATTAGAAATAGGAAAACCCCAAACTTAGGGTCTCCTGGGCCCCGCCCACATGTAGGCCAAGATGGCTGCCACCATGTGTTAAGGCCCTGCAGAGAGGAGAGACATTGATAAGGCCCTGCAGAGAGGAGACATTGAAGAGGCAAGAAGGGAGTGTGAAGGGGGAGGGAATCGGGGACATTGTGGTGGGAAATGGGCACTGGTGGAGGGATGGGTGCTGGAACACTGTACAGACGAAACCCAAATATGAACATTTTTGTAATTGTTAAAAAAAATAAAAAAATATTAAATAAAAAGAGAACTATAGTTTAAAAAAAAGGGGAGTGCCAACAAAAAGGGGCAGAAAGAAAGCAGGCTATTGTTTTTATATCCCTGCAACACAGACAGCCCACTCAAAGAGCAATTAGGGTTGAATCCCTTCAGGTAATCTCTCCTAGGCCCTTTGAGATGTTAATGTTGCCTAGCTAAGATCTGCCTTGGAAGGCCCCCCAGCAGGGTAGAGTGGAGGAGGGGCTTCTGAGAGGAACTGTATCTCACTCAGAATACAAAGGCATGCATCTGTACCAAAGAATATTCTATTGCCAGTTATATATTTCTCTAAGCCTTCACAAGAGTCTCATCTTTACTCCATCGTTGTTTTGTGAATCAGCAGTTGACTTAACAGAGAGCCATGCTTGCTTGCTTGGAGGCAAACAGCATTTTTCTGTGGTCTAATTACTTAGAGATCCAATGTGGCCAGGCAAATATACCGGTAAGATCTAGAGGGGCCGGAGTGATAGCCCAGTGGGTAGGGCGTTTGCCTTGCACGTGGCTGGCCTGTGCCGGCCGGGTTTGATCCCGGCATCCCAAATGGTCCCCCGAGCACATGCTTCTGCCTGCTGAGCTCTCTGACTAGAAGTTCACTCTGGGTGGGGGTGGAGGGTGGAGCAGATAGTATCCAGTGCTCAGGGGCTACACCTGGTAGTGCTCTGGGGACCATATGTGGTGCTGGGATTCAGACAATTGTCCTGACCATTGCCACATGCAAGGGCAGTGCCTTAACCTCTCTACAGTATTTCTACACCTCTCTACACTTAAGTTTACAAGAGTTAACTCTTGTAAAACATAGTACATGAAAATGAAAACTTTTGCAGCATCACTGTCATCCATTACATTATTTATTTTTGCCCCCTTTTTGGGGGTCACATCTGGCAATGCTCAGGGGTTACTCCTGGCTCTGCATTCAGGAATTACTCCTGGTGGTGCTATATGGGATGCCGGGGATTGAACCGGGTCAGCCACACGCAAAGCAAATACCCTCTCTGCTGTGCTATCACTCTGGCCCCCATTGCATCATTTACTCTGAATCAGTGAACAGCTATGCTGTTGCAGTACACTGCTCCCAGAGCCTCTGTATCTGTCCTGGAGTTGCTTCCTGCAGGCCACTTTGTAGATAGGAGGAGGACAGTTTGAATGTGGCGGTTCATCTGACCATGTATTCTATGCTGGTATAAATATTCTCTCATGCTGCCACAATCATTGTGGGACTAGCTAGATCTTTTTTTTTTTTTTTTTCTTTTTTGAGTCACACCCGGCGACACTCAGGGGTTACTCCTGGCTCTGCACTCAGGAATCCTACTGGAAACCCAGTTCAATTCTGGTAAAGTGTGGTTCCAGAGGCACTATAGCCACTGAACACTGCAAGGTCCCTCCCAAAATCAAATAAATAAATGAGTGAGTTTATTTTTGTTTCGTAGTAAGCTATTTATTGACACCTTAAGTTTTATTTCTGAGATATTTTTGCAAAAATCTAAATCTTACATTTCCTAAATATACTAAAACTCTATTTAACTATGGTGTTGTAGAAAACAAGGCTTTGTTTCTTCTCCACAGTCTCTGACTTTAATCTGGCTCCTGGAGCTCTATGAGCAACAGAAAACAAGCTTAGAAAAAGCTCACCTGGTATCTTCTAGTGACACCTGACCAGATTTCTCATCCACTATAATTTTACAGTGATCTCCAGAGACCAGTTTATTGCCGGGAAATGAAAGGTCACAACCTAAAACAAAGATGGGGACACACTGGATTACTGGACATACATGTATGAATCCTTTTCTTAGTTAAGCATGTAACTGGAAGTTAGGACTAGCATTGTACATACTTACAGAATCATTTAGTCAAGGACTGAAGAAAATTCTAAAAAAGTAACTGCAGGGCCGGAGCGATAGCCCAGCGGGTAGGGCATTTGCCTTGCATGCGGCCGGCCTGTGCCGACCCAGGTTCGATCCCCAGCATCCTATATGGTCCCCTGAGCACCGCCAGGAGTAATTCCCTGAGTGCAGAGCCAGGAGAAACCCCTGAGCATTGCCGGGTATGACTCAAAAAAGCAATAAATAAATAAAAAATTAATAAATAAAAATTAATAGAAATTATTAAATCGTCCCACTTTTATGAAATGTCTGTGCTCCTCTAAATGTCTGTCTTGTGAGACTGTATGAACAACAGTACATGCACCATTGCTGGAGAGCATGCATTGGTGCTAGGGGTAGTTAGATGAGCTGGTAAGAAGCTGGGGAGACAACTCAAGGGGCTGCAGCACATGCTTTGAGGGCTTGACTCCGGGCACTTCTGGGTACAGCACAAAAGCCAAAGAAGAATGCGAGCATAGGGGGCGGAGCCCCTAGCCCCTAGTCTGACATAAGTGACTCCAGGTGCGAGGAGGGGCACCAGCACTCTCTAAACTGTCAGAGCAGAGTGACCAGGCAGCTCTGAGCTCTCCAGGAGCAGGACTCTCTACAGAAAACACTACAGAACTTTGACAACCACTATTTCTAAAGCCTTCAGGTCTGGTATTGGTCCATTTTGGGTGTATTATATGTTATTCTGGCCTGGGTAGACTAATAAAGCCACTTCTGTCTCCCTGGAAAGACTAAGACCTTTACTCGAAAGACTCCTATTAAGAAGCAGATGAACGCACACTTTTTCAGCAATTTTGTTTTTCTCTTCCTCATGCGTGTCAGATATTACGGTAATAAGCATCATAACAACACCGGATAGCCCGAGTGCAAACATCAAGCCAGGCGTGTCCACCCGCCGCGTGCCCAGGTGTGCCCGTGCGGGAGTGTGCCCGGGTCTTCCGCTCTGGAGGAAGTTACGAGTTCAGGCTTCTAATGAGATGTGACTTTTCCCGAACTTGTAGAAAAGGTCGTCGGCGTCTAAGTGTGACAGCAGCGAGCGGAGAGGCAGGTCAGGGGTGAGCGGACGGGACCTTCCATGGCCGGGCGTGGTCTCTCGGCGCGCTGGGCGGACGCGCACTGGGCACTCGGGCCGGGCGTCCTCCTCAGTGCGCGCGTCCTCCCGTCTAGTCCTCCCAGCTCCAGCCTCGCTAGAACGGCTCCTCTGAGCAGAAGGGCCTGGGAGCTGCCCCTCGGCCGCCGAGCACCGCCCTGAGCACCTCCTCACCTCCCGGCTTACCTTCAGCCTCGGGTGCTGCGGAAGCGCGCGTCGGGTGTCCCCGCGGCGGTCAGGGACCAATTCTGACCTCTCCCGCCCACCGCGGCCCCGCTGGGGGGTCGCGCACGGAGCGCGCCCAGGGGACGGGGCGGCCGTGGCCACACAGGCCGCTGGACGCGCTGCTCAGGGCGCACCCCAGGGGGAAGCCGGGTCGCACGGCGGGCCCGCCCGAGCCGCCCGCCCGCCCGCAGCCCGCACCTCGCCGTCGGCCGATGGTCCACTCCCGTTTCCGAAGAAGGACGTGCGGCTCGCTGTCGTCGGCGCCCAGGCGGCGGAGCCTGCCCCACGGCTGCTGCTCGCCCTCCCCCGACCGCTCCATCGGACTCACGTCTGTGGAGACCAGGAAACGTCAGGGAGACTCCGCCGCTAGGCTGCGGCCCGCGAGTCCTTCCGCGGCTCTCCGCGCCCGAGCGCACTCGCTGTAGGTCGGCCCGGGCAAGGCGGGACGCCGCCTCTGGCCGCTCCTCCCGGCCGCCGGCCCCGCGGTCTCCCAGAGACTTACCCCCCGGCCCCGCGCCGAACCCGGAACCGGCCGCTCGGCCGCCGCTGTCAACAGACATCGCGGATCCCGCAGCTGATTCTCGGGGCGGGGCCAGCAGCTTCGGCGCCCAGCGATTGGCTGTGGTGGCGCCCACCGAGAGCGGCGGCTAGAGCGGAGACGCGGGCGGCCAACGAGACGGGGGACTGTGGGGGCGGGTGGAGCATGCGCACACGATCGGGCGCGACCTGGGCGCCATATTTGATATGGGCCGGGACGACTTTGTCTGGGGCCTTACGGAAGTGGCTGCCTTAGGCGCCATGTTCTGTTGGGGCAGGGCGACGGATGCCTAGGCTTGGGCTTCGGAAACAGCGTCAGAGCCGGCTTGGAAGTGCCTTTTTCGGATCTGAGGTAGACTGCGCCCCCCCGACGCAAGGCTCGGGAAAAGCACAGGGGCTCGCGGTTCCCCTTTCTACAAGTCGGGGAGGAGACGGTGACGTTCGAGTGTCCCTGGACAAGCTGGGGCTCGTGAAGTCCAGCTCCGGGAGGCTGGCGCGCCATAGGCCAGTCGGGTGGGCTGAGAGCAGCCGCGCTCTCCCTGCTCGGAAGCGGGCGGTGTAGCCCGGCGCGCCCAGAGGTGCGTGGTCGGCTGGGGTCCTGGTGTCTGCTCCGGCGTCGTGTAAAGTGTCGAGTTACAGCGAGTGGCGCTTTTGCCTAACACCCGGCTGACCCGGGTTCCATCCCCAGCATCCCATAGGGTCCCCGGAGCACCGCCAGGAGTGCAGAGCCAGGAGTAACCCCTGAGCATCACGTGGTTGTGACCCAGAAAAAAAAAGCCAAGTAATGACCCCGGAGAGATAGCGGAGAGCTGGTGCACGCCTGTGTGCGGCTCACCCTGGGTCATTCCCAAGCCCCATATGGGCCCCTGAGCCCCCAAATACAGAATCAGGAGTAAGATCTGAGCACTGCCGCCTTTGCCCCCTTCTCAAATAAAAAGGCAAGCTAGGAGGGCAGGACAGATAGGGCAGGACAAAGGCGCTTCCCCTGCACGTAGTCTGCCGTCTGAGCCCAGCCTCTGCTCCCCCTGCACCGGCCCTGCCAAGAGCGAGGCCAGAGCCGGTGCTTGCACAGACCCATCAGGAGGCTTCCGGGAGGGAAGGCGGGGTCTAGCCCTGGCCCGCCATCCCAATTGAGCCTCTCAAGAAGCCAGAGGAACTCCTGCAGTGTGAGGGCAGCCATTTTCAGCATCCAGATTCCACAGCTCCTGAGAGCTGCACCCAACAGAAAAGCCGATCTCAAGTCCTGCTTGCTCAGCAGAGTCCCACCCTACAGCAAAGCCTATTTCAAGCCCAGGCATGCCCGATCCAGAGACACAGACACCCGCTCTCCCTGTGCTCGGCTAATCATGAGGCATCCGGGGAGGGAAGACGGGTTCTAGCCCTGGCCCGCCATCCCAGTAGAGCCTTGCAAGAAACCAGAGGAACCCCTGCAGCATCAAGGCAGTCATCTTCAACATCCGGACTCCACAGCTCGTCAGAGCTCCACCCAAGAGAAAAGCCGATGTCTCCCCATTGTGTCCAGCAGTAAATGCAGGAACTGAGAACCTACTACCGAGGTTATCCCACCTGTACTGCAGAGCCTGGCAAGCTACTCGTGTTGTATTTGATATGCCAAAAACCAGTAATATAAACCTCATTCCCATGACCTAAAGGAATGGTTTGAGCCTCTTCGTGCTCCTGGAGCAAGCAGATGCCCTTGGGCTATGCTAGCACAGGACAGGACATATGGAGATGTCTCTGGTACCTGCTTGAGCAATTCGATGAATAACGGGAAGACAAGTGATACAAGTAAAGTTGTGTGCAAGGCAACTGCCCTACCTGCTGTACTACAACTGTGGCCCTTGGTAAATACTCAAAATGTGGGTAATTATCATTATTTTAGCTTTTTGGGGTCATACCCAGCAATGCTCAGGGGTTAATCTTGGCTCTGCACTCAGGAATTACTCCTGACAGGGCTTGGGGGACCATATAGGATGCCAGGGATTGAACCCAGGCCGATCCCATGTAAGGTAAAGTCACTACCCACTGTATTTATCACTCCGGTCCAAAATGTGGGTAATGATTGTGGCAAATGGATTCAGAGGGCTTTGGCCAAGTTGGTTAGACACTCACAGTGGCAGTGAGGATGCAATGATCCCCAGCCCCCTGAAACAGGATAAATGAACTGGCCACTCAGATATCTTAACCCCATTTACATTTTATTGATTGGGAGGTTGGAGGCGCCTTCAAAGGGTTAATTTGTCAAAACTACATAGTTGTTGGGGTTCATTGGGGTCTTCAACAGATATTGGGGTTTGCCAGGGTTCCCAGCTACGTTTGAGGCTGACGACCGTTCAGCTCCAACCAATGGACAAAGGAACAAGATTACAGGCTCTTGAAAGTGTGAATCCCTTTCCCTTTCTTTTAATCTCACCACTCTTCATTCCACCTCACTCTATACCCACTCCACCCAAGCCAAGTCTGCTAGTTATATATACTTTATAAAAAGTTGGGGGGGAAGGAAAAATAAAAAGATGGGGCTGGAGTGATAGCCCAGCGGGTAGGGCGTTTACCTTGCACACAGCCAACCTCTGCCGGCCTGGGTTCGATCCCGGCATCCCATATGGTCCCCCGAGCACCGCCAGGAGTAATTCCTGAGTGCAGAGCCAGGAGTAGCTGTGGGACGCCCTCAACCGCCCATGGTGAAGAACGACCACAACAGGATTCTTCTCAACACACTTTACTGGAGCTTTTTAGTTTGAAATTTATGATGGCGAAAAGGACCCTGACCCTTTGTGCAAGCTGCTTTTATACAGTGCTATTCGGTGTGTCCACTTCCCATTGGCTGGCACAAATGGTGCGAGTCGGCGTGTCCACTTCCCATTGGCCGGCGCAGGTCGCACGAGCTCGTGCGAGCTGACGAAACATGCCCTGATTGGACAAAGCCCAATCACACCCGCCAGGGACTCTGCGCATGTGCGGGACACAGGACCCCTGCGCATGCGCGAGTCCAGCACGAAATGGCGCCCAACAAGTAGCTCCTGAGCATTGCCGGGTGTGACCCAAAAAGGCAAAAAAAAAAAAAAAAGTTGGGGAAGGGAGTTACAAGAGGTAATGGACTTTAATTCGAAACAGTGAGGTGTCAAAAAGCTCCTCCTTCCTGAGGATCTCTGCCAGAGATGGATCCTGTCCTGGGGCTATAGACCTGTCCAGGGCAAAGTTGGAATCCTGGTATATTGTTTTCTCCTTTCCTTGTTGGTAAACAGTCATATTTCTAGTCATTTTGTATAAACTGTAAGAGATATAAATATTTATCTACACCTGGGATTAAGCTTATAGGGTGGCTATTCCTGGTGACATTTTGCCATATATTCCAGACTACATTCTTTGGGTCAGGTGTATACCACAATGGGATCCTTGTTCAGTTAGTTGCTTATCTTTAGGTCACAACAGAGTTTCTTCCGTGACTGTATACTTAGCTTATCATACTGCACAGGACACTTAGTCCATACCATGTTGAGGGTGTTTTACTCAACTTGCCCTGGGTCCATTCAGTCCCATAATGGAACCCTCTTTTTTGGGATGTAAGGAACTAGAATCAGTCTAATGGCAACTGAGGTTTTGAGTTAGGAAATATGACTGATGCCCAGGAATAACTATTTCAGAATTAATTAGCTCCTATGTCACAATTGCATAACCTTAACTGACTTCCTGTGTCTATACAAAAGACCTTTGATCTAGCCTAAGAATATATAAAGGCAGACAGGAAAGAGAAAAGCAACATAATTCATTTTACAATGCAAAATCCAGGGTAGGCAAGTAGGAGACAGAGGGCTGTCAAAAGGTATTCTAACAGGTGTGAAAGGGTACAACAGGGTTGGAGGCGATTGCACAAGGGTAGGGCGTTTGCCTTGCATGCGGCCAACCCGGGTTCGATCCCAAGCATCCCATATCATCCCCGAACATCGCCAGGAGTAATTCCTGAGCAAATGAGCCAGGAGTAACCCCTGAGCATTGCCAGGTGTGACCCCAAAATGAAAAAAAAGGGGTACAACAAAGGGTATTCTAACAGTTGTGAAATGTTGCTGTACACTGTTGCCCAAAGCCTCTGCATCTTGCCTGGAGTTACCTCTGACAGGCCGTTTTATAGATAGGGGCAGAAAACAAATTGGATCTGTGATTTTATGTGGCAAAATATCTTATCATGTATTCTATGTTCACTAGATCACTAGACATCCCGTTGTTCGATTTCCTTGAGCAGGTGCCAGGAACATTTCCATTTGACCCTATCACGTGCCAGTGTAGCCCAATGGCATCTGGTTGTTTCAGGAATATGAAGAGCTTCAAACCGTTCGTTCATGGTCTCTGATTCTAAAGATAATGCCAAAGTGAATTCTGACAGATTTTGGACCTTAGTGGGATCTAGAGTCTGGAATCAGCTGGCTATATATTCATGGTAAGAATATTAATGCCATGGGGCCAGAGCGATAGCCCAGTGGGTAGGCGTTTGCCTTGCACACGGCCGGCCTGTGCCAGCCTGGGTTCGATCCTCAGCATCCCATATGGTCCCCTGAGCACCTCCAGGGAGTAATTCCTGAGTGCAGAGCCAGGATGAACCCCTGAGCATCGCCGGGTGTGACCAAAAAAAAAAAAAAAAAAAAATTTTTTTTTTTTTTTTTGGTGTCACACCCAGCGATGCTCAGGGGTTTCTCCTGGCTCTGCACTCAGGAACCACTCCTGGCGGTGCTCGGGGACCATATGATATGCCGAGGATCGAATCTGGGCTGGCACAGGCGCGGCCCAAGGCAAACGCCCTATGCCTTGGGCTATTGCTCGGCCCCGCTCAGAGATGCAGTCCCTCCCAACTCTGCTAGGGAGATTTTCCCTCAGGGAATGTGCTCTGACATTTGTGGAGTTTGAGCCATAGGGCCCATCTGAAGATATGCTATTTTTTTTTCTTTTTTGGGTCACACCCGGCAATGCTCAGGGGTTTCTCCTGGCTCTGCACTCAGGAATTACTCCTGGCGGTGCTCGGGGGACCTTATGGGATGCCGGGGATCGAACCTGGGCCAGCACAGGCCTGCGGCGTGCAAGGCAACGCCCTACCCGCTGGGCTATCGCTCCAGCCCCTGAAGATCTGCATTTCAATATGGTCATTTACCTGGCTTCATCTCTGGATAGCCCAACCCACAATGGGCTGAGCTGGAAGGTGTTGGTGGACTTCTATCTATAAAATAAGCTAGGAGAAAGTAGAAAGGGCTTTTTGGCTATTTTGGCTCCTCTTACCTCTCTGCCTCTCTGTTCTCTTCCCTGTTAGGCCTTAGCACATGGTAGTAGCCATCTTGGCCTAGAATTCTAAACCTACATGTGGCTGGGGACCTAAAGTCTGTGGTTTTCTGTTGGGGAACGCCGCGGGGTCCCCGACAGTGTCAGGACAGAAGTTCTCTTCTACCTCGAGGACGCCGGGAGAACAGATGAAAACTCACGAGTGCGGTGCAGTTCCAAAAAAGGCTTTTAATAGTACCCAGAAGAAGGAGCAAAAGGCCAAAGAGCAAAAGGCTAAAAGCCAAAAGCCTCAGGAGCCAGCCAAAAAACGAAAGCTAAAAGGCTCAAAGTCAAAAGGTGAAGGGGCCTCAAGTCAGTCCCCTTATATACACGTTTGTGACAGGGAGGATCATGTCAACAAAGAACTCAAAACAGAGTGTAGTGCCACACCCTATTTTTTGCAGGTATAAACAAAGGTTACTGCCAAGGACTAATCCCAAGATTATCTTTTATGTAAAACACTGGAGAGAGAGGGGCTATATAAAGTAATACATCTTAACTTCATGAGCTTCATGTAATCTAGATGGTACCCACAAGGTCCTTATTATCTGCACCAGGGTGATTCTGAGTATCTTGTTCTCATGTACTGAAAGGGTCATACTCGCCTGCTTAGAGCAAACTAGTATGATCCTTCCTATAGTCTTCCTATAGTCTCAGCGTAGCCAGGATGGTAGTTTCCTGGTAAATTCTGACTATCCCACGCTGGGTGCAGTGGGTATAAAGAGGAGCTGTGCCCAATCTAGAAAACATAGAAGTCTTAGTAGATGTATAAGTCAGAAGTTATTCAATCAAGATGACTTCTGTAACTGCCACACCCTCTAGCAGTGTTTACATAGAAGAGAGGTCTCATTAGAATGAACTTAAATAGATTAAGCTGGGAGTGGGCAAAACAACAAAACTCCCAGAATAGCTAAACCTGTCCTCCAATGGTTTTCCTGTAACTAGATTGTATACCAGAACCTGTGAGAGTAAAGCCTTTTAAAATTTATTTTATTATTATTATTTTTGCTTTTTGGGTCACACCTGGCAATGCTCAGGGGGTTACTCCTGACTCTGCACTCAGGAGTTACTCCTGGCAGTGTTCAGAAGGAAGGCTCTGACATAATTTTCTTGAACTGGATGGTGATGAGGAAGAGACACCTGTCCAAGAAGATTAAGTTGATCTGTGATCGCTAAATTCATGTCCTTTGCCTCAGAAAAAAAAAAGTGGTGTGGCCAAGAATGGAGCTGAGACATTTGCTCCACGAAGACAAAAATAAACAAAGCAAACTAAGGAATTTCATGGTCTCCCTGTCATCTCTGAGGCTCCCTGATACTTCTAAGTCCTCTTTTGGTTAAGGACAATGCTGAGCTCAATGAAGTTTTATTACAACATGCTGGCCGGACTCGGAGTGGAGTTTTGGGCCCTGCCCTTTCCTCTGCCTCCATGCCAGTTGCCCCGGAAGAGAGAGACCCACCTACGCCAGACTCAGCTAATTTGCAACCCCGGAAGAGATCCAGACCCATCCACTTCAGACCCACAGCTGCACTGCTCGGCCGGCCCCATGTCGAAGCAACCCGTGGAGCTGGCCTCCCGGTAAGGGGCTCACCATCCCCTGGCCGAGTCCAACATTGCTCCAAGGGTTTGCTCTCATGAGCGGGGGAGAGACCATGCTGGCTGGACTCGGAGTGGAGTTTTGGGCCCTGCCCTTTCCTCTGCCTCCATGCCAGTTGCCCCGGAAGAGAGAGACCCACCCATGCCAGACCCACATGTCCCTTGCCACAATATTTTCATAGGATACTGAATTTTGCATAAGGTTCTTCCCAATTTCTGTCACATTTATGCATAGTAAAAAGTTATAGACATCTTTTAGGGGCCGGAGCGATTAGCCCAGCAGGTAGGGCGTTTGCCTTGCACCCGCTGGCCCATGCCGGCCTGGGTTCGATCCCGCCATCCCATATGGTCCCCCAAGCACCGCCAGGAGTGATTCCTGAGTGCAGAGCCAGGAGAAACCCCTGAGCATTGCTGGGTGTGACCCCCAAAAAAAGTTATAGACATGTTTTAACTGATACCAGTAAGCCTGGCAAGAAGCCAGAACATACCACACATCATGCAGTTAGTCATTCTCAATATCCAGACTCCATAGTTCTTCAGAGCTCCATCCAAGAGAAAACCTGATCTTCCCCTTTTAAGTTTCATCAGTAAATGCTCTGGTTGAGAGCCTTGTATTGAGACTATACCACCTACATGGTAAAGCCCGGAAAGCTACCATGTTTTATTTACTTTTTATGCCAAAGACTCCACCCAGCAGACCAGCCTATCACAGCCACACGGTTCATCAATAAATGCTGGATTTTGAGATGACTACAAGAGTATGCTACCCGCACGGCAGAGCCTGGCAAGCTACCCGTGTCGTATTTGATATGCCAGATACCAGTAACAATTATAGACCTCATTCCCATGACCTGATGGAATGGTTTGAGGCTCTTTATGTTCCTGGAGCAAGCAGGTGCCCTTGGGCTCTACTTGCATGAGACAGGTCATATGGAGATGTTACTGGTGCCTGCTCGAGCAAATCGACAATGAATGGGAAGACAGTGACAGTGATTATGCTAAAGACTAGTAACTATTATGGACCTCAGTTCCATAACCTGAAGAATGGTTTTCGGGCTCCTCCTGTCCCTGTACAAGTAGATGCCCTTGGGTTGCACTTGCTTGTGACAGGACTAATGGAGATGTTACTAGTGCCCACCCGAGCAAATCAATGAACAATGGGAAGCCAGTGATACAGTGCTCAGGGGACCATATGGGATGCGGGGATCAAACCTGGGACAGGTGAGTGCAAGGCAAATGCCCTACCTGCTGGACTATCGCTCCGGGCCGAGAGTAAAGCCTTTTATTTATTTATTTATTTATTTATTTATTTTGCTTTTTGGGTCACACCCGCGATGCTCAGGGATTACTCCTGGCTTTGAACTCAGGAATTACTCCTGGCAGTGCTCGGGGACCATATGTGATGCCAGGGATCGAACCCGGGCCGGCGGTGCTCGGGGGACCATATAGGATGCCAGGGATCGAACCTGGGCCGGCACAGGCCGGCCGCGTGCAAGGCAAACGCCCTACCCGCTGGGCTATCACTCCATCCCCAAGAGTAAAGCCTTTTAAAACTGCGCTGGACTCCTGAGTTTTCATCCATTCCCTGCCGGCCGGTGGTAGATGGGAACACATTCCCTGATATCTTTTGGGAACCCCAGCGACTCCGCGACAGTTGACTCTTCTAAATGAGCAGTGTTTTTGAAGGATTTCATGTTCACAATCCTTATAAAAATATCTACACTGGTGAGTCATCAATGCAGTTTCTAGGAGATAGCTTTTTTTGTAAGGTGCTTGCCTGTTGGATGACAGATCTAGCTAACCTGGGAGCTTTGTTTTTTTGCCCACTCCCAGCTTATCTAGTTAAGCCAAGTTTCATTCTAATGAGACTTCTCTTTTATGTAAACACTGCTAGAGGGTGTGGCAGTTACAGAAGTCCCCTTGATTGAATAACTTCTGACTTATACATCTACTAAGACTTCTATGTTTTCTAGATTGGGCACAGCTCCTCTTTATACCCACTGCACCCAGCGTGGGACAGTTAGAATTTACCAGGAGACTACCATCCTGCCTACGCTGAGACTATAGGAAGGATCATACTAGTTTGCTTTAAGCAGGTGAGTGTGACCCTTTCAGTACACGAGAAAAGATACTCAGAATCACCCTGGTGCAGATAATGATAAGGACCTTGTGGGTACCATCTAGATTACATGAAGCTCATGAAATTCACTATCTTCCCTTTATCTTCCCTTTAATCATCTATTTGCTAGAGCGGGCACCAGTAATATCTCTATATGTCCTGTCTCATGCTAGTAGAACCCAAAGGCATCCGCTTGCTCCAGGAACATAAAGAACCTCAAACCATTATATTAGGTCCGGGAATGACCTAATATAAATGACCTAATATAAATGTTACTGGTATTTGGCATATCAAATACTACACGAGCAGCTAGCCAGGCTTGCCATGCGGGTGGCATACTGCTGTAGTCACCTCTAAATAAAGCATTTATTGATGAACTGCGCGGCTGCTAGCGGCCGCACGAGCCCGGGCTGTGATAGTCTGGTCTGCTGGGTGGAGTTGTGACGAGGAGGGAAGTCCGGATGTGGAAAATGACAGGCCCCATGGAGTAGGGGAGGGGTGGTCTGGCTTGTTGTGAGGCTCTGCCGGGTGGCAGGCCAGGGCTAGAACCTGCCATGCCTCCTGGTTACCTCATGAGCAGCTGGGCACAGGGAGAGCAACTAGCAGCTCTGCCCCATGTCTGAGAGTCTCTGGTTCAGCATACCTGGGCCGGATTGAAAAAAAAAACTGCTGCAGGGTGGCTGTCCGGCTGTGATAGTCTGGTCTGCTGGGTGGAGTTGTGACGAGAGGGAAGTCCGGATGTGGAAAATGGCAGGCCCTATGGAGTAGGGGAGGGTGGTCTGGCTTGTTGTGAGGCTCTGCCGGGTGGCAGGCCAGGGCTAGAACCCACCATGCCTCCTGGTTACCTCATGAGCAGCTGGGCACAGGGAGGCAAGTAGCAGCTCTGCCCCCATGTCTGAGACCCAGCAGACCAGACTATCACAGCCCGGATCATTCACAGCCACCCTGCAGCAGTTTTTTTTTCAATCCAGCCCAGGTATGCTGAACCAGAGACTCTCAGACATGGGGGCAGAGCTGCTACTTGCTCTCCCTGTGCCCAGCTGCTCATGAGGTGCCCGGGAGGCATGGCGGGTTCTAGCCCTGGCCTGCCACTCGACAGAGCCTCATCACAAGCCAGACCACCCTCCCGTACTCCATGGGGCCCGCCATTTTCCACAACCAGACTTCCCTCTCGTCACATCCAGACTTCCCTCTCATCACATCCAGACTTCCCTCGTCCACAACTCCACCCAGCAGACCAGACTGTCACAGCCCGGATCATCGGCAGCCACCCTGCAGCAGTTTTTTTCCAACCCGGCCCAGATATGTATGAAACTAAGACGTGTTACTTTATATCAGCCCCCTCCCCCTGTCCAGTGTTTTACATAAGAGATAATCTCAGGATTAATCCTTGGCATAACCTTTGTTTATACCTGCAATAGGGTGTGGCACTACACTCTGTTTAGGGTTCTTTGTTGACAGGACCCTCCCTGGATTACTTTGGT
>JAJIBD010034980.1:0-15391 GCA_021461705.1 Cryptotis parvus
GAGGCAGTCAGACTGTGGCTTCTCACAGCCAGCACGAGGCAGTCAGACTGTGGCTTCTCACAGCCAGCAGAGGCAGTCAGACTGTGGCTTCTCACAGCCAGTGCGAGGCAGTCAGACTGTGGCTTCTCACAGCCAGCAGAGGCAGTCAGACTGTGGCTTCTCACAGCCAGCGCGAGGCAGTCAGACTGTGGCTTCTCACAGCCCATAGGGAGCCACACTGAGCCACGTCTCAGGATGGGACCAGGTGATTTCTAGCCATGAGAGTGTAGGCCTGAGGGTTGAGCCACACCTCCACGATGCTCAGGCTTGACTCCTGGCTCTGCTCTCGCTCCTGGTGCTGAGATCCTGGGGACTGAGCCCGGTTTGGCCGACTGCAAGGCAAGCGCCCTCCCTGCTGTACTACTGTTCCTGTCCCAGCCACAAGAAAAAGTCCCATTAAGATGGAGGTGACAAAATCCACCTGCAGAACTTGATCTTTGCATCCATGCACGCGAAGTGAAAGACAGAAATGAAAGAAACCATTCTATTCACCATCAAGTGCCCCAAAACTTTGGGAGTTAGTGACATCAGAAAGGCAAAAGACTGAAATCCTTCCATAAAACTCTGAAGTTCTGTCGGGGACGCCGTTGGGTCCCCCAACAGTGCCGGGAAGCGGAGTTCCCTTCTACCTCCGAAGCCAGCGGGAATGGATGAAGACTCAGGAATCCGATGCAGTTTTAAAAGGCTTTACTTATCACAGATTCCAATATATAATCCAAGAGCAGGGAAAACCTCCGGACTCTAGGGTCCCAGCTAGGCCCCAGCCAGGTGTAGGCCAAGATGGCTGCCACCACGTGTTGAGGCCTAACAGAGAATGGAGAGGATGGAGAAGCAAAACACCAAGGGAAGCCGAAATGGCAAAAGGGAAAAAGAGAGAAGGAGCTTCTTTCTTCTTGCAGCTTATTTTGTAGCTAGAAATCCGCCCAAAGCCCCAGCCCAGCCCATTCTGGGCTGGACTATCTAGAGATGAAAACAGGAAAATTGCTCTATAGAAATGCTAACAACTTCAGGAGACCATCTGGCTGTTTACAAGGACCCAGAGCTAATTCAAAACCTCCTAGCAGAGCTGGGAGGAACTATAAGCTAAATGTAACTTCCACTGACTGGAAGGGTCAAATGCCCTCAGGTAATTTCTCCCAGCACCTCATCTAATGTCTTGAGCCAAGATATGCCTGGAATTGCCTTTACAGGGTACAGAAGGGGGTTTTGAGATGGCATGTCTCTGATGCCAGTTAAATATTTCTCCAAGCCTTCAAAAGAGTCTCGTCTACTTCATAGTAGTTTTGTATTTTAGTTGCCTTTGAGTTATCAGGGAGCCATGCTTGCTTGCTTGGAGGCAAACAGCATTTCTCTCTGGTCTAATTACTTAGAGATACAACGTGGCCAGGCAAATATGCTGGTAAGATCTAGCTAGTCCCACGATGCTTGTGGTAGCATGAGAGAATATTTATACCAGCCAGTATAGAATACATGGTCAGATAAGATTGCCACATTCAGACTACCCCCTATCTATGAAGTGACCTGCAAGAGGCAATCCAGGGCAGATGCAGAGGCCTAGACTTTTAGGTGTCCTGCAACAAAGTTCCATGGAAAGAAATCAAAGCCTGGGGCCGGAGCAATAGCCCAGTGAGTAGGGCGTTTGTCTTGCATGCCGGCCGGCCCATGCCGGCCCGGGTTCAATCCCTGGCATCCCATATGGTTCCCGAGCACCGCCAGGAGTGATTCCTGAGTGCAGAGCCAGGAGTAACTCCTGAGCATTGCCGGGTGTGACCCCAAAAAGAAAAAAAAAAAGAAAGAAATCAAAGCCACATGGAACTAAACCATTCCTGTCCATGGCTTGAAAGGTTCCTGGGGTCCAAAACAATCCTTCTGGAAGTGGTGAACGACTCCATGCTGTTTCTGGAAAAATACCAGTGGCGTTCTGAGAGACACAGACCCCGTGGTGCTCAAGTACCTATCTTATGTCACAATGATTCAGACACAATAGAAAAATAATAAAAAAGAACTGGGGCTAGAGTGATAGAACAGCGGGGGGGGGGGGCGCTTGCCTTGCACGCAGCTGACCAGGTTTTGATCCCCAGCATCCCATATGGTCTCCCCATATGATCTCCCATCTTCACCAAGAGTAATTCCTGAGTGCAAATCCAGAAGGAAGCCCTGAGCATCTCAGATGTCACCCCAAAACCAAATAATAATAATAATGATGATGATGATAATAATGATAATAATAATAGTAATGAAACACACACTCCTCCAAGCCCTTCAGGGAAGAGGGCCTCATGCTCTCTCAGTGTGACAGGAGCAAATCAGAGACTGAATAATCGTGGCAGGAAACAAGCACTGGAGCCACCTCAGTGGTAAGAGCCTGACTTGGGAAAAGGGAAACTTGACCTTGTCTTTAACTAAGTCCTGCACTCAGTCTGGAGGGAAATTCTCATCAACATTTTATGGAGGCGACACTTTCTTCGCTTAATTTTGTTTATTGGTTTTGGGCCATACCAGCAGTGTTCAGGGCTTACTCCGGCCCCCCCTGTGTATTTTTTTTCACCAGGAGAGCTCACTTGCCAGATTACATAAGGAACACACACACCCACACACGCATGCACGTGTGCGCCTACCCACACACCCACATGCGCACATGCAGACACCCCTCAGTCCTGCACACATGCACACATGAGTACGCACAAACACATGCACTCACATGCACACACATGCAGACGCTGTGCACATACACACACACGCACCTGCAGAGAGGCCTGGGTTTTTTTTGCTTTTTGATCACACCTGGCAATGCTCGGGGATTACTCCTGGATCTGCACTCAGGAATTTCTCCTGACTGTGCCCGGGGACCATATGGGATGCCAGGGATTGAACCCGGGCCGGCTGCGTGCAATGCAAATGCCCTATCTGCTGTGCTATCACTCTGGCCCCCAAGAGAGGGCTGGTTTTTGGGATGAGAGTCCTCCAAGCCGGTGCCAACATGTTTTATAAAGCTAATTCCTGGGAATACCCTGGTCCCCCCATTTCTCAAAAGAGCAACCCACAGCAATAGCAGGGGCTTCCATTAGGGGCATAAAGGAAAGAGGGGAAAAGACCACGGGGCTGGAGAGACAGTCCAGCTCTGAGGGAGCTTGTCTGGCACGCAGCTGGCCTGGGTTCAATCCCAGGCATCCCTTATGGTCCCCAGAACACAGCCAGGACTAATTCTTAAGGATCATTTTGGGTGTGGCCCAAAATTTTAAAAAAAAGCGAAGAAAGAAAGGCCATCGATAGAGCCGGAGTGATCAGAGCTACGGATGCTTCCAGTACCTGGTCTTCCACGTGCCACAGAGACAGAGCGTGTCAGGTCCTGCGGGAAGGCCTTTCGTCTTCGCGCAGTCCCGGAACCTCACAGCTGCCAGCAGATCCCTGAGTTCGGGGGGCAGCGTGCTCCTGCTGAATGCGGACCTCCTCCCTCTCACTTTTGGCCAAACGGATTGAAGAGGCAACAGAGGGACGAGGACAGGAAGCCCTACTGCAGAGAGGGGAGCCCGTAAGGACGCTAAAGGCCCCCACTTGACCCAGGCCCTAAGTCCCCAAATGTTCCAAAGTCTGAGATCAAAGGGTGGGAGCTGTGGGGGCCCAGCAGGTCCGTCCACCAGCTGGACACGGTCTCCCGGGGCTGCCACACCGTCTGGCAGCTGAGCCTGAGCCCAGAGACGACGACTCTGCTAGTGTCTCCTAGAGGTGACTCAGTCTCAGATGCCCACAGCACGAGGACCCGTCAGGAGATTCAGGGAGCATCAGGGGCCACGGTCCAGCTCCCCTCTGCAGCAGGACACTGACCTGGATCCTCACTGTTGGACTGTTGGCCACAGGGATGCTCTGGGACCTGGGTACTCCTTGGGCCACTGGGGCGATCACTCTTGCCCCTTTGGCAGGAGGGCGCACTGGGGGTCCCTGGGAGCGAAGCAAGATACAGGCATCATTACCCAAAGTGGGAAGGCGGCAGCAATGTGGAACGGCTGCTGGAGAGAATCCTTCAGACCCCGAGACCAGTGGTGAGGACGGGCCCTGGGCTACTGCACTCCAACCTAAGAGCCTATAATTAGATCATCTGCGTCCCAGGCCATCATGGAAACCCTCATCAAGGAGATGTTAAAAACCACTGAACTAGTTTCAGAATGACAGGCCAAGGAGCCAAATATGTCCTAGGAACTGCTCAACCCTGGTGGTCTTGGCCTTGAAAGGGTGAATGGCTGCAAATCTCACAGAAAGGGCAGTTGGGCACAGCTAAAGGTGAAAGGAATGTCAGAGAGAAATCAGCCATCAGGGACTACACAGCCGGGGAAGGAGGGAGGCAGGTCACCTCCTGGGGGTTTGGCTCGCTGCCCTTGGGGGGACTGAGGGTCTGAGAGCAGCCATCTATGCAAGGATGCTTGTTTGCTTGCTTCTGAGAATTCGCTTGCTAGAAATAAGGAACCCCATCTTCAGAGCTGCTGGATAAACGTCATTGGAGCCCACACAGAATCAATTACTTTTGGGGGTGGCGGGGTCACACCCAGAAGTACTCAGTGGTTGCTCCTAGCTCTGTACTCAGGAATCACTCCTGGCAGTGCTTGGAGGACCCTATGAGATGCCGGGTGTTAAACATGGGTCAGCTGCATGTGATGCAAGCACCCTTCCCTCTGTACTATCACTCTGGCCTCGATGACACATTCGAGAAGGCTGTTTTCATGGGGCCAGAGAGATAGCACAGCAGGGAATGACCTTGCCCTGCACGTGGCCTCTCCAAGTTTGATTCCTGGCACCCCAAAGGGTCTCCCAAGAACTACCAGGAGTGATTCCCCTGAGTGCAGAGCCAGGAGTGAGGCCTGAACACAGCCAGGTGTGTGCCCTCCCCCCCCATAATTTAAAAAAAAAAGCCATAATAAGAACAAAAAAGGTGTTTCCTGATAACTAGGGTGTTTCAGTTTCTCAGTAAAGCACCCAGAGGAGTTTCGGGAGGTTCCACGATGGAGCATGAAGGAGGGAGGGAAAGGACCATAAACACGAGCAGCATGACACAGACCTGAAGGGACAGTGACTCCATGCATCACGGGGACAGTGTCCGGGGGTCCCTAGAGCTGGCGAATCGCCTGCTAACTCCCGGCTGCTCACTGCTGCCTGCAGATCCTGGAGTTTTGGAGGCCGGCAGGTTCCTGCAGGGTGCAGAGTCCCCGTTCCTCTCTTTGGGCCAAACCTCTTGATGAGGAGACAGAGGATGGAGAGTCAGACCTGGAAGAGCAGCTGTGGGGAAAATAGAGCTGACCCTAAAGGACACGGAGGGGCTGCAGGGATGGCCCTTAAAGACACAGATGGGCTCTCACTGTGCCTGGCCCAGGTCCCCAAATGTCCCCTACGTGTCTGTGAACAAAGAAAATGGAACTTGAGAGTTCTGAGCCCAGTCTTAGGCTGCAGGCAAGAATCCTGAGACAGGAGAGATGGTACAATAGGGAGGCCATTTGCCTTGCATGGCACAGATCCAGGCTCAATCCCTGGCACTGCACAGGGTCCGCTGAGCACTGCCAAGAGTAATTCCTGAGCAGAGATTCAGGATGAGCCCCGAGCATCACTGGGTACGGCCCCAAACCAGACAATAAGGTATCCTCCCAGTCTAAGTCAACACATTTAAGAAAGCTGCGAGCTGCCGGCTGGGGGCTTGGGCACCTCAGAACCACTGGTGAGCCCCTGCAGACGGTGCTCATGAAACCACCGGAACTATTTGTCATCCTGTTGGGATTTCTGGGACTTTCACAGAAGCCCCCTACTCCCTCGTTCCACCCACCCCTGCCCCTGCAAGCTGTCCTCTAAGACGCCCACGTGGTCCCACAGTGGGTGCGAGTTCACTGGGCTCTTTAGAGTCAGGGAAGCTGCCCAGGAGCACTCGCAAGTGCTCTGGTCTCTCTGCCTCAGTTTCTTCTCCATCCCTTCGAGAATGCCCCCTGCCTTAGTTTCCCACTGGAACGTCACAAAAACCCTCACCCAGCCGCTGCTGTATTGTGGGATCCAGATCTGGCTCTTCCAGGAGAGCTGCCAGCATGTTCCTCTGGAACTCGGGGGCTCTGCCGTGGCCCGGTTCTGGTGCCGGCCGTGGCAGTGCAGTCACTGGCAGAAGCCACGGGGCAGCTGAAGGCTCGAGAGCTCCTCTGGCTTCTCGGGCGCCACTCGCCCCTCTGATGGTCTAGGAGCCAGAGCTGGGCCCGTTCCCAGAGTGGAGGCTGTGGACGGGAGGAGACAAGACCCCCATGTGTGTGCTATGGGGTGCCAGGTGACCCAAGAAGTCTCCAACACCGTCTGCCAAACTGAGCTGCCTTCAGGAACGCACGGGGCTGTTCTTCCTGAGAGCAAGGGTCTGGGCTCAGTGAAGGCCCTCGAACCTCAGTCCAGGCCATTTTGGGGGTCATACCCAGCAGGAATCAGGATTACTCCTGGTGGTGCTTGGGGGACTATATGGGATGCCAGGGATAGAGCCTGGGTCAGCTGCCTACAAGCCACCTGCAAATGCCCTACCCGCTGTGTTCCTGACCCAGGCTGAATTTTTTTTTTCTTTTTGGGTCATATCCGGCAATGCTCAGGGGTTACTCCTGGCTCTGCACTCAGGAATTACTCCTGGCGGTGCTCAGGGGACCACATGGGATGCCGGGATTGAACCCGGGTAGGCATGGGCTGGCAGTGTGCAAGGCAAACACCCTACCTGCTAGATTATTGCTCCGCCCCCCAGGCCAATTTTTTTTTTTTTTTGCTTTTTGGGTCACACCTGGCGATGCTCAGGGATTACTCCTGGCTCTGCACTCAGGAATTACCCCTGGCGGTGCTCGGGGGACCACATGGGACGCTGGGGATCGAACCCCGGCCTGCGCAGGGTTTGCAGTGCAAGGCAAACGCCCTACCTGCTGGGCTATCGCTCCTCCCCCAGGCCGAATTTTTAAACATTACTTATCGCATTCTATTGACTAGATCAATCAACCTCATCATTTCAAGCAAACGAGCACAATTTCAGCATGGAAGCCAGATGCTCTTGGTGAGCTTTGAACAGCTAAAGAATTTTCAACTTGGCATCTGAAAAAGAGCCAAGTGTGACAGCCACCTAGCTTGGACATGGGTCGTCTCTGGCCATCCTGTCCTTGCATCCTGCTATCTGTTAGCAGCCGCCTGCTTTCCTGCTAACTCGGACTCACATCGTTGCTGGCCTGTTTCTCTGTGTTCTTCCCAAGTTGGAGAAGCGGAGCCTGGGGCCACCACCGGGTGCTGTCCCCGCAGGCTTCCCTGAATGGGGAATTGAACTCAGGTCCGCTCCTTACAACTCTGGCACAGGGACATCTCTGGGTGGGGCCTCCCCGGCCCTCCCATCTACAGAAACAGAATCGCGCACATTACAAGCCCTCATGGTCTGGGCGCACTGTCAATCCTTCCCTCTGTAACTGGCACGGGCAGGGGAGCACACGCTGGTGGTACCCACATCTGGGGGAAGGCGCCCCTGGCCACTCCGGACCTCCTGTTGGGGTCTACCTGGCCTGGAGCTCTCGGTCTGCCTCCAGCGGGGAGCTCTGTAGAGAAAGGAACCAAGGGGCTGGGCGCCCAGGCGCTGCCCTCTCCCAGATGTGTTCACAGCTGCGTCTGCAGAGATCTCAACAGGCAGCCTGGGCGGGGGGAGGGGCGGGACACAGACCCCCCCCCCCACACCCACACTCACTGCTACCCCGAATTACCTTTGTTCTTTCCTGGGAGAAATGCCAGCGGAGCCTGCGGTGATCTCCAGCCACCCAACCTCTGAATCGCTGTCCAGAGCTTTTTCTCTGAGGGCTTTTGTAGCCACACCTCCCAGTCCCTGGGAAGCAGCAAAACATCCTGTTGGCGCTCCTGCCCCAATCCCCACATGGTCTCTCGCTGCATTTCCAGGCACAAGCTCATTAGCTCCCTAAACTCAGAAGGGAGAGCTCCTGTCTGTGACCCCCGTGGTGCCCTAGGGCGCCCCCTCTCCTGCTCCGTCCACACCCGCACAGACAGCCTGGGTTAGGGTTAGGGTTAGCTCCGTCCTGCCTTACTGATGTGAGCCAGCATGAAGGGACGCTCTTTGTTGTTTTGCTGTCACCAAGCGGGGCACAACGCACAAGCAGTTAAAGACCCCACATCCGTTTCATCAAGGCAAAAATGGGGCCGGAGCGATAGCCCAGCGGGTAGGGCGTTTGCCTTGCACGTGGCCTGCCCATGCCAGCCGGATTTGATCCCCGGCATCCCATGTGGTCCCCAAGCACCGCCAGGAGTAATTCCTGAGTGCAGAGCCAGGAGTAGCCCCCTGAGCATTGCCGGTTGTGGCCCAAAAAGGCAAAAAAAAAAAAAAAAACAGTGAAAATGAAAAGAGAGACAGTGTGTGAAAATATCATTAAAACAGACATTTGGTGAAGGGCCGCCGTCCACATTATGTAAAGAACATGTTTTTTGAGCCAGTTGTAACTGCAGACCCCCGGATGAGCAGGCTGCCTGATCATACAAACTGCCAGTGGGCGTCGAAAGCACGGATCTTCCGGTGTTGGAATATTGACGCTGGTAATAAATCATCATGAACAAGTTTGCAAACCACAGTGTTTATATAAAATGTAGGGGGAAATTTACATAAGTAAAAATTTACAGAACAGTGGAGCTACTATTTAATGTGAATTCCAAAATATATTAGCAAACTCCAAAATATATTAGCAAAGAATTTTTTTTAAAGTTTTATTAGGGGCCGAAGCTATAGTCCAGCTGGTAGGGCGTTTGCCTTGCATGCAGCCAGCTCATGCTGGCCCGGTTTCGATCACCGGCATCCCATATGGTCCCCTGAGCACCTCAAGGAGTAATTCCTGAGGAAAGAGCCAGGAGTAACCCCTGAGCATTGCTGGGTGTGACCCCCAAAAAAAAACGTTTTATTAGTGCCAGATAAAGCAGGATTATTACCCCAATGAGATCACTGTCTTCCCGTTCATCGTCGATTTGCTCGAGCGGGCACCAGTAACATCTCCATATGACCTGTCTCATGCAAGTAGAGCCCAAGGACACCTGCTTGCTCCAGGAACATAAAGAGCCTCAAACCATTCCATCAGGTCATGGGAATGAGGTCTATAATTGTTACTGGTATTTGACACGGGTAGCTTGCCAGGCTCTGCCATGCGGGTAGCATACTCTTGTCATCTCAAAATCCAGCATTTATTGATGAACCGCGACCGCAAGCAGCCACGCGAGCTGGGCTGTTATAGGCTGGTCTGCTGGGTGGAGTTCTGACGAGGGGGAAGTCCAAATGTGGAAAATGGAGGTCCTCATGGAGTGGGGGGGTCGCCTGGCTTGTGAGGCTCTGCTAGGGTGGCGGGCCAGGGCTAGAACCTGCCATCCCTCCTGGGCACCTCATGAGCTGCTGGGCACAGGGAGATCCAGTAGCAGCTCTGCCTCATGTGTTGCAGTAGTATAAGGGCAAGTTAACTTTATCCTTCAAATGTGCTCAGGTCAATGCCCCCCAAATTAACCTATTAAAAAATAAGTCTGGGGGCCGGAGCGATAGCCCAGCGGGTATGGCGTTTGCCTTGCACGCAGCCGGCCTGTGCCGGCTTGGGTTCGATCCACTGCATCCCATATGGTCCCCTGAGCACCGCCAGGAGTAATTCCTGAGTACAGAGCCAGGAGTAACCCCTGAGCATCGCTGGGTGTGACCCAAAAAAGCAAAAAAAAAAAAAGTCTGGTGAAGAATGAAGAGGGGAATGAGCGTGGACATACAAACGCCTTGGGACCCTATCTCCAAAAAAATTCTCAAGTTCTATAATGGGATGCAAAGGGAGAGGAACCGACAGGCTCAAAAGTCACTGGGAGAGAAAAGGAAGGAAGCGAAGGACCAAGAGTTTTCGCATGTCTGAGCAAAGCCTCCAAAGTCATTACCTGCAAATGAAGAGGAGCCTCCAAGGAGGCCCTTTGGAGCCGCTGGGTCTTCTACAAATTCGGATTTTCTTCCAGTGGCCCGCTGGGCTACGGGCGAGCAGATGAAGGGGGTGCCCACTTGCGGGGTGCCTGTCACTAGAGCAGTCCTGCACCTTGTCCAAGGGTCGGGGAGCCCCCAGCTATCACAGGGGGTGGGAAATCAGTACTAAGAAACCGAACTGTGCCAAGGTCAAGGCTTTCCCGGGCGGGAACGAATGCATGAGCGACAGCAAGAGACCTCGAGAGCTAAAGCCAGACGCCCGAGCTAGGGAGCCGCGGCAGGTGCATTTCCTCTCTGGAACGTGGTTTCCGCCATTCTTTTTAGCTGGGGGACGTCCCAAAAAGTCGCATCCCTGACCACAGCCGCCACGGGAATGATGCCAATGGCTCATGTGGGGCCCCGAAATTCCGCCCACCCAAGGCCAACAGTGCCCGAGCTGCCAGTCCGGAGCCCTCTGCGACCCCAATGAGATCCAAATATAAAATAAAATTTAGTGCAATAAAGCTTAGATTCCATAGTGGAAAACTTAATTGTGTAAATGAGAAGAAGCGTTTTATTTTATTGGATTATTATTTTTGCTCACAAAAATATTATTATTAAATAATAAAAATTATTATTCAGTTGATCACTTGAATCCTGTTATTCATCGATTTGCTCGAGAGGGCACCAGTAACATTTCCATTGGACCCTATCACGCGCCAATGTAGCCCAATGGTATCTGGTTGATTGAGGAATATGAAGAGCCTCAAACTGTTCCTTCAGGGTCTTTACAAGGAAGTCTGACCATCTTGTAGGTGGGCGGCCACATGATCTTTTGACATCCCGTGGGATCCAGTCGGTAATGGCTCTAGTCCAATGGTTGTCTCCAAATCGCATTACATGTCCAGCCCATCTGATTTTCGATGCCTTGGAATACAAGACAGCATCCCTGATTCTGGAATAGCGACGGAGGTCAGAACTCTGGATTCCTTCTCTCACTTGAGTGAGGCGTGATATTCCAAGTATAGCTCTTTCAATTCCTCTCTGGGAGACCCGAATAGCATACTCATCCTGCTTTCGTAGGGCCCAGGTCTCTGAGGCGTATGTTAATGCAGGGGGAATGGTGGAGTCAAAGAGATGTGCCCGGAGCCGGAGGTTCTTTGTCATTTTAGCTATTTCTTCAATGCCTTTGAAGGCATTCCATGCCGCTCTCTTCCTCCTGCGCAGCTCAGGTTTTAGGTCGTTCATCATGTTGATTTCTAGACCTAGGTACACATAACTGCTGCATTCAGAGATGTTTGTTCCATTGAGAGTGAATGGGGCCTCTGGAACTAGTTCATTCTTCATGAACATAGTTTTCTTTAGATTCAGCTGTAGACCTATCTTTCCACATTCTCGGTCAAAGTCAGCCAGCATTTGTGCCACTTGGCTAATGTTTGGTGTTATTAGAACGATGTCATCAGCGAAGCGAAGATGGTGTAGTTGCCGACCATCTATCTTCACTCCCATTTCTTCTCATTCTAATTAAAAATTGTTATTATTTTATTTATAAAATAATTTTTTATTTATAAAATAAATTTTATTATTTTATTTAAAATTATTATTATTTTGTTTATAATTTATTATATTAATTTACAGGTACACAGAATATAGCGCCCACATGGCAGAGCCTGGCAAGCTGTCCGATGCGTGTTCGATATGCCAAATCCAGTAACAGAAATGTTTATTTTCCTGGCCCCGAAAGAGCCCTTAATATGGCAGCAGTAAGAAAGGCAAACAAGCAGTGCCTGATAAAATTTCACGGCCATCCTAGGCTGCCAAAACGAAGAAGGACTAAAATGACTATCTGTTCTTTCAATGCACGTACGCTGGCAACGGAAGCATATATTGAGGATCTGATGGTGCAAGCGCAAAAGATTAAGTATGACATCATTGGCCTGACTGAGACGAGGAGGCATCAGTTGCATCATGCTGTATTTGACACGGGAGAAGAATTGTTCCTTGGAACATGCCACGAAAGAGGCGTCGGGGCGTTGGTGTCCTTGTCAACACGAACATGGCCGTCAACATTGATTCATTTGAATGCCTAACAAACCGAATAGGACGATTACACTTGAAGAGATGTGGCCCAATGCCAGCAATTTCTATCTTCATCGTCTACGCACCAACATCCACATTCAAAGAAGATGAAATTGAGAAATTCTACATGGAATTGGAGGAGTTCTATAAAAAAAGATCACACCTTCTACAAGAACATAGTCAGTGATTTTAATGCCAAGATAGGACCGAGAAGATCGGCTGAAGAACTCCACATCAGGACCCATGGCCTAGATTGGAACGAACAGGGTGAGAGACTATCTGAGTTCATCATGTCCACCAAGACCATTCATGGGAACTCAGTTCCAGAAGGCTGAAGAGAAACGTTGGACATGGGAATCCCTGACGGACAGTTCCACAATGAAATTGACCACATCATCTTCAATCGACGGTTTTGTCTGACAGATGTAGCTGTCTTCCCCAATTCCAAACAGGATTGGACCACCGTCTCCTTCATGCAAAATTCTACTTCCCGCAACTGGGAGAAAAGGCTGCAAAGTTTAAGAAGAGAACTCCCAGAACGACCACCAACTGGGAACTCTTTGGCACCATTGTGGCAACATGGGAAGATACCATCATTGACGACATCGATGAAGAATACAACCGACTGGTTCAGCATCTCCATGATTGTGCGAAGAATGCTGAGAGAGAGAAAGACACAAAAGGACGCTTGTCTTCAGAAACTCTTGAGCTCATTCGCCAACGTGGCAAGGCGAGAGCCTCAGGAGACCAAATGCTAACGTCCAAGCTTGCTAAACGGTTCAGAGAAGCGATAAAAGCAGACCTCAAAGACAGAAGAGCAGAAATACTGGAAGATGCATCAGAAGTCGGGAAAAGCATTCGCACCGCCCACCTGTCCTTCGCCAACTATAAGACCAAGATGACTGCCCTCTGACGCCCTGATGGATCTATCACATCTTCCAGAAAGGCAATGGAGAAGATTATCCAGCACTTCTACTCAAATCTCTTTGATAGCCACATCCACCTGCCCACATACTAAATTCCACAGGATGGATATGTCATTCCCAACGTTCTCCCTTCTGAAACCCTACATGGCATCTCGTCGGTAAAGAAGGAAACAGCACCAGGCCCAGAAAAAGTCAGACCCGAACACCTGAAGAATCTGCCGTCGGTACTCATCAATACACTAGCTCGGCTCTTCACACGCGACCTGTCTGAATGCAAGGTGCCCTCCCAACAGTAAACCAGCAGAACAGTTCTACTGTTCAAGAAGGCAAACATTCATGACATCGGCAACTATCGCCCCATCTGCCTGTTGTCTGTCATCTACAAGCTGTTTACACGAGTCATCCTGAACAGGATTAGCAGAACACTAGATTAAGGACAACCATGCGAGCAAGCTGGCTTCTGGAAAGGATTCAGCACAATCGACCATATCCACACAGTAACCAAGCTCATCGAGATTTGTAGGGAGTACAAGATGCTGCTCTGTGTCATGTTCATTGATTTACAGAAAGCCTTTGATTCTGTGGAGACTGAAGCAGTCATCGAAGCCCTAGCCAAACAGGGTGTTCAAACCCAATACATCAAGATCCTTCATGAGCTGTATTACGGATTCACCACCAGGATCTCACTGTTCTACAAAGAAGTGATTATTGATGTCCAAAGAGGGGTTCGACAGGGTAATACTATTTCATCAGAACTCTTCAGTGCCACCCTCGAGAACATCATGAGGCAAGTAGAATGGGAAGGAATGGGAGTGAAGATAGATGGTTGGCAACTACACCACCTCCGCTTTGCTGATGACATCGTTCTAATAACACCAAACATTAGCCAAGCGGCACAAATGCTGGCTGACTTTGACCGAGAATGTGGAAAGATAGGTCTACAGCTGAATCTAAAGAAAACCATGTTTATGAAGAATGAACTAGTTCCAGAGGCCCCATTCACTCTCAATGAACAGACATATCTGAATGCAGCAGTTATGTGTACCTAGGTCTAGAAATCAACATGATGAACGACCTAAAACCTGAGCTGCGCCCAGGAGGAAGAGAGCGGCATGGAATGCCTTCAAAGGCATTGAAGAAATAGCTAAAAGGACAAAGAACCTCCGGCTCCGGGCACATCTCTTTGACTCCACCGTTCTCCCTGCATTAACATATGCTCAGAGACCTGGGCCCTATGATAGCAGGATGAGAGTGCTATTCGGGTCTCCCAGAGAGGAATCGAAAGATCTATGCTTGGAATATCACCCCTCACTCAAGTGGAGAGAAGGAATCCAGAGTTCTGACCTCCATCGCTATTCCAAAATCAGGGATGCTCTCTCGCTTGCCAAGGCATCAAAAATCAGATGGGCTGGATATGTAATGCGATTTGGAGACAACCGCTGGACTAGAGCCGTTACCTACTGGATCCCAGGGATGTCAAAAGATCACGTGGCCGCCCACCTACAAGATAGTCAGACTTCCTTTTCAAGACCATGAAGGAATGGTTTGAGGCTCTTCATATTCCTGAATTAACCAGATGCCATTGGGCTACATTGGCACGTGATAGGGTCCAATGGAAATGTTACTGGCGCCTGCTGGAGCAAATCGATGAATAAAGGGATTCAAGTGATCAAGTGATTAAGTGATCAAGTGGTGCTCCTTTGTTGGCCGCTTTTCTTTCTCAATCATTGCCGAAATGATAATGATGTAGTGTTTCTGAACTATGGTATGATTACATTCGGGGGGCAAATGGGCCTGCCTCAGGTCCTGCAGAAATATCTGAAAGGTTAAAAAGGATTAAGGGGCAGCAGAATGGCGGGACCCTAGGGACATTTAGGGGGTGACTTTAAATCACTTTGTGTAATGTGGCCAATCAGAATAGACAGTGGGTCGGCTGGGGGGCGGGATTATGGCAGCTGATGAAGGCAGCCACCTGACCCTCATCTTTCTTTCAGGTCTCAGAGCTTCCTGGAGCTTCTGGTAGGTCTGACCATGCAGCCTAGCACAGGCTCAGGGTAACAATGGGTGCAGGCGAGTTTAGATGCCCAGGAAGGTTGATTCAGGCGCATCATTCCAGCTTAGGGGCTCCGACCTGTCGCAACACCACGACTCAGGGCGTGACCAGGGGTGAGTTTGGAAGCAGGAGACCAGCGCATAGTTGTAACACAGGGTCTACTCCCCGCCGAAACTAGTGGGTGCAGTTTAACTGAGGCTGTTTTGGAGGCTGGAGGCTGCGTGCGGCGCGGGGCCCGGGAGCGGGGTCGGTCGCGCCAGGGTCCCTGGAGCCCGTCCCCGCCGTATGCGAGGTGGGGGTGTCCGTGGGGGGCGCCCGGGAAGGCGAGCCGGGATTGGCGGCGGGTCGCGC
>JAJIBD010034981.1:0-12982 GCA_021461705.1 Cryptotis parvus
AGGCCTGGGTTTTTTTCCTTTTTGATCACACCTGAGCGTGCCAGGGGTTACTCACTGGATCTGCACTCAAGAATTTCTCCCCTGACTGTGCCGGGGTTCTCATGGGATGCAAGAAGTTGAACGAGCACAAATTACATTACCATCACCCCTGCTCTGCTGCCTTCTATCACTCCTGGCCCAAGAGGGGCTGAGAGTTTTTGAGGATGAGTCCTACAAGCCGAATTATCCTAACATATGTTTTTGCCTGAAAAAGCGCTAATTCACTCAGAATACCTGGGTCCCCAGTGCATTTCTCAAAAGAAACAACCCACAGCAATAACGGGGCTTCATTGAGGCATAAAGAAAGGGAAGAACCACTGGGGCACGGAGAGACAGTCAAAGCTCTGCAGGAAACGTCTTGGCACGGCAAGCCTGGAGTTAATCCCGGGCACTCATATCGATCCCAGAACCTGGCCTGCATTTAGGACTAATTCTTCCGGGGATACGTGTTTGGGGTGTGGCCCCAGGTACTGCAGCGAAAGAAAAGAAAGAAGGCCATCGATAGGCCGGAGTGATCAAGAGCTACGGATGGCTCAGTACCTGATACCGCGTGCACGGGGGCAGAGGAAAAATTGTGGGGTCCTGGGGAAAGCCACTGCGATGCCGGCGCGGGGCGTCGAGGAACCTCACGGCTGCCGGCATGAATCCACGGTTGAGAGCGCTGGCGCGCTCTGCTGAATGCGGGACCTACGCCTCTCGCACCCCCGGCCAGCAGTTGCGAAGAGAAGGCTTAACAGAGGGACGGAGACAAAACTACTTGAGAGCCACAGTGGGGCTTGTAGAAGCCTGGCCCAGGCCTAAAATTACAAATGTTTCTTCCCAAAGTCCCAGGAGATCAAGGAATTTAAGGAGCTGTGGGGCCCCCAGCGGAATACCGTCCACCGGCTGGACTTTTTGGTCTCCGGGGCTGCCACACAGAAAGTCTGGCGGCTGACCTGACCCCAGAGAGCGACGACTCTGCCTGTCAATCTCCTAGAGTGGAGCCTCGAGATGCCTTTGCACGAGGGACCGTCCCAGGAGATTCCGAAAGGGGGCATCAAGGGGCCACGGTGAGCCCCTCTTTGCGGCAGGATACTGACACGGATCACCACTCTATTTCGGACTGTTGGCCCCGGGGATGCTCTGGGGACCGCAGGCTCACTTGCGGGGCCTAGAGCGATCACTCTTACCCTTTGGCGGGAGAGGCGCACTGAGGTCCCTGGGGCGAAGCAAGATACAGGCATCAAAACTACCCCCAAGAGGTAGCGAGAGCATAATGTGGAGCAAACTGCTGGAGAGAATCGCTGCAACCCTGAGGACTGAGTGGTGAGGACAGGGCTGGGCTGCTACTCCCAACTGCAAGGCTCTGAGTTGGGTCATCTAAAGTCGAGGAGCCGTCACATACTGGAAACCCTCCATAAAGGAGATCATTAAAGCCACTGAACTGGTTTTTCTGCAGGCCCGGCAGGCCGGGAGCCAAATATGTCTGCTTTACTCGCGCTCACTGAGTGGTCTTTGGCCTTGAAAGGGTGAATGGCTGCAAATCTCAACCAAGCCTCAGTTGGGCTGGCTAAAGGTGAAGATGTCCAGAGAGAAATCAGCCATCAGGACTACACAGCGAGGAAGGAGGGAGGCGAGTGCCTCCTGGGGGTTTTGGCCTGCAAAAGCTGCCGCTTGGGGACTGAGGGTCTGAGCAACCGCGCGTATCTCCAAGCGAGGATGCTTGTTTGCGCTGCGAGGGCCGCTTGCTAGAAATAAAGAACCATAACTTCAGAGCTGCTGGATAAACGTCATTTTGGGCCCTGCACAGCATCAATTTACTTTTTGGAAATTGCTGGCCGGGGTCACATGAAGTACTCCAGTGGTTGCTCACTAGCTCTGCTTTTCAAAGTCACTCTGGCAGATTAGCGGAGGGATTTTCTTAGAGGAATGCGGGGTGGTGTTAGCATGGGTCAAGCTGCATGTGTTGCGAGCACCTTCCCCCTCTGCCCTTCCATCACTCTGAAAGCCTCGATGACCCCCATTAGAAGAGGCTGTTTTCATGAGACCAAGAGGGATAGCACAACAGAGAAATACCTTGCCCTGCACGTGGCCTCTCCCAAGTTGATTCCTGGCCCAAACTAGGGTCTCCAGAACCACCGGGAGTGATTCCACTAAGGTGCAGAGGCAGAATTGAGGCCCTGAACTTTGGCCTGGTGTGTGCCTCCCCATGATTAGAAGAAGCCATAATGGAACAAAGACTTACTGATAACTAGAGATTGTTTCAGTTTCTAAATTAAAGCACCCAGAGGGTTCGGGAGGTTCCACGATGGAGCTAGCATGAAAGGAGGAGAGGAAAGGACCGCCGGCCACGAGCAGCATGACACAGACCTGAAGGGACCGGTGACTCCATGCATCGCGGGGACAAGTCCGGCGGGGTCCCTAGAAACTGAGAATAGATGCGCTTTGCTTTCCGTACTCCTAACTTTGCTGCAGATCCTGGGTTTGGGGCCGGCAGGTTTCTGCGAAAAGTGCAGAGTCCCCAGATTCCTCTGCTTTGGGCCCAGTGACACTCTTGATGAGGAGACAGAGGATGGAGAGTCGGGCCTGGAAGGCAGCTGTGGGGAAAATAGGGGCTGACCCTAAAAAAGGACACAGGAGGGGCTGCGGGAAGTGGACTATAAAGGGACTTACAGATGGGATCTCCCTTGACCCTTGGCCCAGATCCGGAAATACTCATCTGTGAACAAAAGGAAATGGAACCCGAAGGAAGTTCTGAGGCCCAGTCTTGAGCTGCAAGGCGAGAATCACCGAGACAGGAGAGGTGGTACAATAGGGAGCCACGTTTGCCTTTATGGCGCAGATCCAGGCTGTCCTGGCACTGCACAGGGTCCGCTGAGCACTGCCAAAAGGAAGTAATTCCTGAGCAGGAATTCAGGATGGGCTGAGCATCGCTGGAGTATATTTAGAGCCGAACTAATGGGGAGGTATGCCTCCCTAAGTCTAAAGTCAAACACATTTAAGAAAATACTTTTGAGAGCTGCGGCTGGGGGGCGGGCACCTCAAGAACCACTATTCAGGTGACCTGCAGACGGTGCTCATGTGAAACCACCGAACTATTTAATCCTGATGGGATTTCTGGGACTTTCAGAGCTACTCCTCACGTTCCACCCACCCCTACCCCTGCAAGCTGTCTCTAAGGCGCCGCATTTGGTCCCTACAGTGGGTGCGGGGATTCACTGGGCTCTTTAGAGTCAGGGAGGCTTCAAAGGAGCCACTCGCAAGTGCTCTGGTCTCTGCCTCAGTTTTCTTCTCCATCCCTTCGAAATGCCCCCTGCCTTAGTTTCCCACTGGAGAAAATCACACCGAACCCTCACCCAGCCGCTGCTGTGTTGGCACAGGATCCAGATCTGGCTCTTACAGGAGAGCTGCCAGCATGTTCCTCTGGAACTCGGGGGAGAAGCTCTCTACCGTGGCTGTTGGTTCACCGAAGGAGTGCCGGCCGTGGCGAGTCACAGTCACTAGCTGCCCGAAACCCACGAGAGGCAGCTGAAGGCTCGGGAAGGCTTTCCTCTTCTGGCTTCTCGGGAGCCACTTTTTCGGCCCTCTGATGGTCTAGAGAGGCCAGAGCTGGGCCACGTTCCCAGAGTGGAGGCTGTGGACGGGAGGAGATAAGACCCCCCATGGTATTGTGCTATGGGGTGCCAGGTGACCAAGAGTCTCAGCACCCAAATCTGCCAAACTGAGCTGCCTTCAGGAGCGCCCTTGCAGGCATTCTTCCTGTAAAGAGCAAGGGTCACAGGCTCAGTGAAGGCCTCGAGACATAGTCCAGGACATTTTTTGGGGGGTCATACCCAGCAGGAATCAGGATTACTCCTGAGGCTGGTTGCTTGGGGACAGCTATATATAAGGATGCCAAGAGTGGAGCCTGGGTCAGCTGCCTACAAGCCACCTGCAAATGCACCCCTACCGCTGTGTTCCTGACCCGAGGCTGAATTTTTTTTCTTTTTTTGGGTCATATCCGGCAATGCTC
This sequence comes from Cryptotis parvus, assembly GCA_021461705.1. Taxonomy (NCBI): domain Eukaryota; kingdom Metazoa; phylum Chordata; class Mammalia; order Eulipotyphla; family Soricidae; genus Cryptotis; species Cryptotis parvus. The sequence continues at coordinate 4,031 of JAJIBD010034981.1, forward strand.
AGAGGGGGTTACTCCTGGCTCTGCACTCAGGAGTACTCCTGGCGGTGCTCAGGGGACCACATGGGATGCCGAGGATTGAACCCGGGTAGGCATGGAGCTGGCAGTGTGCAAGAGCAAACACCTACCTGCTAGTAGTGCTCCGCCCAGACCCATTTTTTTTTTTTTTTTTTTTTACTTTTGGGTAACACCTGGCGTGCTCAGGGATTACTCCTGGCTCTGCACTCAGGAATTTACCCCTGAGCGGTGCTCGAGGGGACCCCATGGGTTTGCTGAGGGATCGAACCGGCCTGCACTTAAGGGTTTACGAGTGCAAGGCAAACACCCTACCACCGCTGGGCTATCGCTCCTCCCTGAGGCGGTTTACAAACATTACTTATCGCATTCCTATTATTTAGATCAATCAACCTCATCATTTCAAGCAGAGCACAATTCAACATGGAGAGCCAGATGCTCTTGGTGAGCTTTGAACAACTAAAGGTACTCACTTGGCATCTGAAGGAGCCAAGTGTGAGCAGCCACCTGCTTGGACATGGGTGCGTCTCTGGCCATCCTGTCCTTGCATCCTGCTATCTGTTGGCAACCCGCCTGCTTTTCCTGCTAACTCGGACGAACCACATGTTTACTGGCCTGTTTCTCACCATCGTTTCTTCCAAGTTGGAGAAGCGGAGCCTGGGGCCACCACCGGGTGCCTGCTCCATGAGCTTCCCTGAAAATTAGAGTGAACTCAGGTCCGCTGCTCAGCTCTCTGGCACAGGGACATCTCTGGAGTTTGAGGGCCTCCCGGCCCTCCCGCATCTACAAAAACAGAATCGGCGCCACGTTACCGACCCTCATGGTCTGCAGGCGACTGTCAATCCTTCCCTCTGTAAGCTGGCGAGCGGGGGGAGCCACACACGCTGGTGGTACCCATCTGGGGGAAGGCGGCTCCCTGGCCACTCCGGACCTCCTGTTGGGGTCTACCTGGCCTGGAGCTCTCCGGTCTGCACCCTCCAGCGGGGAGCTCTGTAAGAAAGGAACCAAGGGGGCTGAGGCGCTCGAGGGAGCGCTGCTGCCTCTCCCAGGAGATGTGTTCACAGCTGCGGTGCAGAGATGCAGCTTGGAGCAGCTGGGCGGGAGGGGGGCAGGACACAGACCCCACCCCCACACACACTCACTGCTACCCCAGATTACCTTTGTACTTTCCTGGGAGAAATGCCAGCCAGAGCCTGCGGTGATCTCCAGCCACCCAACCTCTGAATCGCTGTACAGAGCTTTTCTCTGAGGGGCTTTTGTAGCCACACCTTCCCAGTCCCTGGGGAAGCAATAAAACATCCTGTTGGCGCTCCTGCCCCAATCCCCATGGTCTCTCGCTGCATTTCCAGGCACGGCTGGTAGCTCCCTAAACTCAGAAGGAGCTACTGTCTGCTTGAAGCCCCGACGTAGTGCCCCTAGGAGCGCCCCCTCTTTCTGCTCCAATCCACACCCACACAGACCGACCCTGGGTTGAGGTTAAGGTTAGCTCAAATCCTGCCTTACTGATGTGAGCCAGCATGGAAGGACGCTCTTTGTTGTTTGCTGTCACCAAGCGGGGCACAACGCACAAGCAGTTAAAGAACCCACATCCGATTTCATCAAGAGCTTGAAATGGGGGCCGGAGCGATAGCCAACCGGTAGGGCGTTTGCCTTGCACGTGGCCTGCCCCATGCCAACGGATTTGATCCCCGGCATCCCATGTGGTCCCCCAACCGCCAGGGAAGCAATTCCTGAGTGCAGAGCCAGGGTAGCCCTGAGCATTGCCGGTTGTGGCCAAGGCAAAAAAAAAAAAAAAAAAACAGTGAAAATGAAAAGAGAGACAGTGTGTGAAAATATCATTAAAACGAACTTGTTTGGTGAAGGGCCGCCCCGTCCACATTATGCATAAAGAACATGTTTTGAGAGCCAGTTGTAACTCTTGAATTTGGATGAGCGAGGCTGCCTGATCCCCGCCTGGCTTTTTGATGGAAGTCGAAAGCACGGATCTTCGGTGTTGGAATATTGAATAAATCATCATGGACAAGTTTGCAAACAATTGTTTATATAAAATGTAAAAATTTACCACTTAAGTAAAAATTTACAGAACAGTGGGCTACTATTTAATGTGAATTCCAAAATATATTAGCAAACTCAAAATATATTAGCAAGAATTTTTTTTTTAAAAGGTTTATTAGGGGCGAAATATAGTCCAGCTGGTAGGGCGTTTGCCTTGCATGCAGCCAGCTCATGCTGGCCACTCGATCCACCGGCATCCCATATGGTGCTGGGCACCTCAGGTGTAATTCCTGAGGAAGAGAGCCAGGAGGAAACCCCTGAGCATTTGCTGGGTGGCGAGCCCCCAAAAAAACATTGTTTATTAGTGCCAAAGATAAAAGCAGGATTATTACCCCAATGAGATCACTGTCTTCCCGTTCATCATTAGATTTGCTCGAGGCGGGCACCGATGTACCTCCATATGACCTGTCTCTACCCAAGTAGAGCCAAAGGACACCTGCTTGCTCCAAGGGCATAAAGCCTCAAACCATTCCATCAGGTCATGGGAATGAGATTCTATAATTGTTACTGGTATTTGTCTGGTAACTTGCCGAGGCTCTGCCATGCGAAAGATTTAACTTATACTCTTGTCATCTCAAAATCCAACATTTATTGATGAACCGCAGGCCGCAGCAGCGCAGCGAGCTGGGCTCAGTATGAGCTGGTCTGCTGGAGCAGGTTCTGACGAGGAAGTCCCAAATGGAAAATGGAGTCCTCATGGAGTGGGGGCAAAGCAGCCTGGCTTGTGAGGCTCTGCTAGGAGGAGTGGCCGGGCCAGGGCTCGGCTGCCACACCCATCCCCTCCTGGGCACCTCATGAGCTGCTGGGCACAGGGGAGATCCAGTAGCAGCTCTGCCTCTCATGTTGCAGTAGTGGGGGCAAAATTAACCTTATCAACTTCAAATGTGCGTCGGGTAAATGCCCCCCAAATTAACCTATTAAAAAATAAGTCTGGGGAGGCGGGCGGCTAGCCCAGCGGTATGGCGTTTGCCTTGCGCGCAGCAAGGCTGTGCCGGCTTGAGTTCGATCCACTGCATCCCATATGGTACCCTGAGCACCGCCAGGAGGTAATTTCTAAGTAAAGAGCCAGGAAGTAACCCCTGAGCATACGCCAGGTGCCGCGAACCCCAAGAAGCAAAAAAAAAAAGTCTGTTTGAAGAATGAAGGGGGAATGAGCGTGGACATACAACGCCTTGGGGATGGCCCCCTATCTCAAAAAATTCTCAAAGGATTCTATTGGGATGCAAAGGAGGAGAGGAACCGACAGGCTCAAAAATTACACTGGGAGAGAAAGGAAGAGCTGAAGAGGACCAGGATTTTTATGTACAAGGCAAGCCTCAAAGTCATTGCAAATGAAGAGAGTCAAGGAGGCCCTTTGGAGCCGCTGGGTCTTCTACAAATTCCGGATTTTCTTCCAGTATTTGCTGAAACTGTCTGAGCGAGAGCAGATGAAGGGGGTGCCACTTACTTGGGGTGCCTGTCACTAGAAACGATCCCTGCACCTTGTCCAAGAAGTGGGGGAGCCCCAGCTATCACAGAGGGGTGGAAATCAGTACTAAGAAACCGGAACTGTACCAGTCAATGCTTTCCCGGAGGAAACGGGATGCATGGCGGCGTGCCGGGAACCTCGAGCTAAAGCCCAGACGCCGAGAGGCTAGGAACGCCGGCAGGTGCATTTACTCTCTGGAACGTGAGAAACCGTAATTTCTTTTTAGCTGGGGGACGACCAGAAAGGTCGCATCCTGACCACAGCCGCCACTTTGGGGAATGATGCCAATGTCATCTAATGGGCCCCTCATGCCGAGGTACAGCTTGGTGCCCGGGCACCTCCGGAGCCCTCTGCGACCCCAATGAGATCCAAATATAGAAATGGAAATTTAGTGCAATAAAGCTTAGATTCCATAGTGGCACACGGTGTAAATGAGAAGAAGCCGTTTTTATTTTTATTGGATTATTATTTTTTGCTCACAAAAATATTATTATTAAATAATAAAAATTATTATTCAGTTGATACTTGAATCCTGTTTTATTCATCGATTTGTTCGAGAGGGCACCAGTAACATTTCCATTGGACCTATCACGCGCCAATGTGCCCAATAGTATCTGGTAGATTCAGAGAGATTATGAAGACGCAAACTGTTCCTTCAGGGTCTTTACAAAGAAGTCTGACCAAATCTTGTAGGTGAGGTGGCCACGTGATCTTTTGACATCCCGTGGGATCAGTCGATGGCTCCCTGAAGCGATGGTTGTCTCCAAATGCATTTATATGTCCAGCCCATCTGATTTTCGATGCCTTTGGAAGCTACAAGACATCCGATTCTGGAATGGCAGCCAGAGATTAGGAGCTTTCCTGGATTACTTCTCTCCCACTTGAGTGAAGCGTGATATTCAAGTATAAAAAGCACTTTCAATTCCTCACCGGGAACCGAATAGCATTCTCATCCTGCTTTCACAGGGGCCCAGGTCTCTGAAGAGATATGTTAATGTAGGGGAAGGGTGGAGTCAAGGAGGGTGCCCCGAGCCAGAGGATTCTTTGTCTTTTAGCTATTTCTTCCGATGCCTTTGAAGGCATTTCCATGCCGCTCTCTTCCTCATGCGCGGCTCCGGGTTCTAGGTCATTCATCATGTTGATTTCTCGAGCCTAGAGTACGCACATGGACTGCTGCATTCAGAGATGTTTTGCATTCCATTGAGAGTGAATGGGGCACTCTGGAACTGGATTCATTCCTCACCAACGCAGTTTTCTTTAGATTCAGCTGTAGACCTATCTTTCCACATTCTCAGTCAAAAGTCAGCCAGCATTGCCGCCCACTTGCTAATGTTTGGTGTTATTAGAACGATGTCATCAGCGAGCGGTTGAAATATAGAGGTGTAGTTACCGACGCATCTATCTTCCTCCCATTTCTACCCCTGCTAATTAAAGGAATTACTTCTTATTTTATTTATAAGAAGTAATTTTTATTTATAAAATAAATTTTACTTAGTTTATTTAAAATGTGACCAGCTTTGCCTCCATAATTACCATATTAATTTTCAGGTACCCACAGACTATAAGCCCCACATGGCAGAGCCTGGCAAAAGCTGTCCGATGCGTGTTCAATATGCCAAATCCAGTAACAGAAATGTTTATTTTCCTGACCCCGAAAGAGCCCTTAATATGGCAGCAGTAAGAAAGGCAAACAAGCAGTGCCTGATAAAATTTCATGGCCATCCCTAGGCTGCCAAAGCGAAGAAGGACTAAAATGACTGTCTGTACTTTCAATGCGCGTACGCTGGCCTCGGAAGCATATATTGAGGATCTGATGGTGCAAGCGCAAAAGATCAAGTACGACATCATTGGTCTGACTGAGGCGAGGAGGCGTCAGTTGCATCATGCTGTATTTGACACGGAGAAGAATTGTTCCCTTGGAACATGCGCACGAAAAAGAGGCGTCGGTGGCGTTGGTGTCCTTGTCCAACACGAACATGGCCGTCAGCATTGATTCATTTGAATGCCCTAACAAACCGGATAGGGCGATTACACTTGAAGAGATGTGGCCCACTGCCAGCAATTTCTATCTTCATTGTCTACGCACCAACATCCACATACAAAGAAGATGAAAGTGAGAAATTCTACATGGAATTGGAGGAGTTCTATAAAAAAGATCACACCTTCTACAAGATCATAGTCGGTGATTTTAATGCCAAGATAGGACCAGAGAAGATCGGCTGAAGAACTCCACATCGGGACCCATGGCCTAGAATGGGGCGGAACAAGGGTGAGAGACTATCTGAGTTCATCATGTCCACCAAGACCATTCATGGGAACTCCACAGTTCCAGAAGGCTGAAGCGAAACGTTGGACATGGGAATCTCCCTGGCGGACAGTTCCACAATGAAATTGACCACATCATCTTCAATCGGCGGTTTTGTCTGCCGATGTTGCTGTCGTCCCCCAAATTCCAAACAGGATCGGACCACCGTCTCCTTTATGCAAAATTCTACTTCCCGCAATGGGGAGAAAAGGCTGCAAAGTTTTAAGAAGAGAACTCCCAGAACGACCACCAACTGGGAACTCTTTGGCACCATTGCAGCAACATGGGGAAGATACCATCATTGGCGACATCGATGAAGAATACAACCGACTGGTTCCAGCACCTCCATGATTGTGCGAAGAATGCCGAGAGAGAGAAAGACACAAAGGGCGCCTGTCTTCAGAAACTCTTGAGCTCATTCACCAACGTGGCAAGGCGCGAGCCTCAGGAGACCAAATGCTAACGTCCAAGCTTGCTAAACGGTGCAGAGAAGCGATAAAAGAAGACCTCAAAGACAGAAGAGCAGAAATACTGGAAGATGCAGCAGAAGCCGGGAAAAGCATTCGCACCGCCCGCCTGTCCTTAGCCAACTATAAGACCAAGATGACTGCCCTCCGACGCCCTGATGGATCTATCACATCTTCCAGAAAGGCAATGGAGAAGATTATCCAGGACTTCTACTCAAATCTCTTTGATAGCCACATCCACCTGCCCACATACCAAATTCCACAGGATGGATATGTCATTCCCAACGTTCTCCCCTTCTGAAATCCGACATGCCATCTCGTCGGTAAAGAGGGGAACAGCACCAGGCCCAGACAAAAGTCAGACCCGAACACCTGAAGAATCTGCCGTCGGTACTCATCAATACACTAGCTCGGCTCTTCACACGCTACCTGTCGAATGCAAGGTGCCCTCCCAATGGAAAACCAGCAGGACAGTTCTACTGTTCAAGAAGGGAGACATTCACGACATCGGCAACTATCGCCCCATCTGCCTGTTGTCCGTCATCTACAAGCTGTTTACCGAGTCATCCTGAACAGGATTAGCAGAACACTAGATGAAGGACAACCATGCGAGCAAGCAGGCTTCCGGGAAAGGATTCAGCACAATCGACCATATCCACACAGTAACCAAGCTCATTGAGGTTTGTAGGGAGTACAAGATGCCGCTCTGTCTCACGTTCATTGATTTACAGAAAGCCTTTGATTCTGTGGAGACTGAAGCAGTCATGAAGCCCTAGCCAAACAGGGTGTTCAAACCCAATACATCAAGATCCTTCGTGAGCTGTATTGCGGATTCACCACCAGGATCTCACCATTCTACAAAGAAGTGATCATTGATGTCAAAAGGGGGTTCGACAGGGTGATACCATTTCACCAAAACTCTTCAGCGCCACCCTCGAGAACATCATGCGACAATTAGAATGGGAAGGAATGGGAGTGAAGATAGATGGTCGGCAACTACACCACCTCGCTTCGCTGATGACATCGTTCTAATAACACCAAACATTAGCCAAGCGGCACAAATGCTGGCTGACTTCGACCGAGAATGTGGAAAGATAGGTCTACAGCTGAATCTAAAGAAAACAATGTTTATGGAAAAATGAACTAGTTCCTGAGGCCCCATTCACTCTCAATGGAACAAACATCTCTGAATGCAGCAGTTATGTGTACCTAGGTCGAGAAGTCAACATGATGAGCGACCTAAAACCTGAGCTGCGCGGGAGGAAGAGAGCGGCATGGAATGCCTTCAAAGGCATCGAAGAAATAGCTAAAAGGACAAAGAACCTCCGGCTCCGGGCACATCTCTTTGACTCCACCGTTCTCCCTGCATTAACATACGCCTCAGAGACCTGGGCCCCTACGAAAGCAGGATGAGAATGCTATTCGGGTCTCCCAGAGGAGGAATCGAAAGAGCTATGCTTGGAATATCACGCCTCACTCAAGTGAGAGAAGGAATCGGAGTTCTGACCTCCGTCGCTATTCCAGAATCCAGGGAGGCTGTCTCGTTTGCCAAGGCATCGAAAATCAGATGGGCTGGACATGTAATGCGATTTGGAGACAACCGCTGGACTAGAGCCGTTACCGACTGGATCCCCCAGGGATGTCAAAAGATCACGTGGCCGCCCACCTACAAGATGGTCAGACTTCCTTGTCAAGACCCTGAAGGAGCGGTTTGAGGCTCTTCATATTCCTGAATCAACCAGATGCCATTGGGCTACATTGGCACGTGATAGGGGTCCAATGGAAATGTTACTGGCGCCCGCTCGAGCAAATCGATGAATAAAGGGATTCAAGTGATCAAGTGATCAAGTGATCAAGTGGTGCTTTCCCCTTTGTTGGCAGCACTTCCGCAATCATTGCCGAAATGATAATGATGTAGTGTTTCTGAACTATGGTATGATTACATTCGAGGAGCAAATGGCCTGCCTCCCTGGATCCTGCAGAAATATCTGAAAGGTTGTGCTGATTAAAAGGCAGTAGAATGGCGGGACCCTAGGGACATTTAGGGGGTGACTTTAAAATCACTTTGTGTAATGTGGCCAATCAGAAAATAAAGACTTAGTGGTCGCTGGGGGGCGGAAATGTAAGGCTTAGCTGATGAAGGCGCCACCCGACCTCCTACATAACTCTTTCAGGTCTCAGAGCTTCCTGGAGCTCTGGTAGGTTGACTATGCAGCCTAGCACAGGCTCAGGGGAAACAAATGGGTGCAGGCGAGTTTAGATGCCCAGGAAGGTTGATTCAGGCGCATAATTCCAGGTTCTTAGGGGACCGGACTGTCGCAACACCACGACTCAGGGTGACCAGGGGGTGAGTTTCTGGGAAGTATGGAGACCAGCGCACAGTTGTAACACAGGGCTCTACTCCGCCGAAACTAGTGGGTGCAGTTTAACTGGGGGCTGTTTTTTGGAGGCTGGAGGCTGCTGCCGGCGCGGGGCCCGGGGAAAGGTCGGTCGCGCCAGGGTCCCTGGAGCCCGTCCCCGCCGTAGGTGAGGTGGGGGTGGTCCGTGGGGCGCCGGGAAGGCGAGCCGGGATTGGCTGGGCTCGCGCCGGGCGCGTCCCGAAAGTGATGCCGGCGCGGTGTCGGGGCGACGGGGGCGGGGCGGAG
>JAJIBD010034982.1:0-22026 GCA_021461705.1 Cryptotis parvus
TATATATATATTATATTATATTATATATATTTATGTCATGCTTACAAATGCAGTCATTCTATATCTGTCTTTTCCTTCTGGCTAATTTCACTCAACATGATCCTCTCCATGTCCATCCATTTATAGGCAAATTTCATAGCTTCATTTTTCCTAACAGCTGCATAGTATTCCATTGTGTAGATGTACCAAGTTTCTTTATCCAGTCATTAATTCTCGGGCACTCTGATGTTACTTCAAGAACTAAAAGAGGACACAAGGAAATGGAAACACATTCTCTGCTCATGGATCAGGAGAATCAGCATTGTCAAAATGGTAACACCCCTAGAGCTTTATACAGACTCAATGCCATCCCTATAAGGATACCCATGGCATTCTTCAAAGAAATTGACCAAACAGTACTGAAATTTGTATGGAATAATAAATCTCCACGGATAGCTAAAGCTATCATTGGCAAAAAAAAGAGATGGAGGCACCACCTTTACCAACTTCAAACTGTACTACAAGGCAGTAGTAATTAAAACAGCATGGTATTGGAATAAAACAGACCTATGGACCTATGGAATAGAGTTGAGTATCCTGACAACCAGCCTCAAATACATGAACAATTAATTTTCGATAAAGGAGCAAAAGTGTGAAATGGAGCAAGGTGGGCTTCTTCAACAAGTGGTGCTGGGGAAAACTGGGCAACTACATGTAAAAAATGAATTTGGACCTCTGTCTAACACTATGCACAAAAATCAGATCAAAATGGAAAAAGGTCTCAATATCAGACCTGAATCCATAAAGTACATTGAAGAAAATATAGGAAAAACCCTCCATGACATTGAAGCTAAGTGCCGCGTCAAAGATGAAACACCACTAACAAAACAGCCAGAAGAAAAGATAAACATATGGGACTATATGAAACTAAAAAGCTTCTGCACATCAAAAGAAACAATGAGTAAGATACAAAGATAGTCTACAGAATGGAAAGAATATTCACACAATACCCATCTGATAAGGGGTTAATATCCAGGATCTATCAGACTGGATAAAGAAGCTTTGGTACATTTACACAATGGAATACGATGCAGCTGTTAGGAAAAATGAAGTTATAAAATTTGCCTATAAATGGATGGACATGGAGAAGATTATGTTGGGTGAAATTAGCCAGGAGAGAGACAGATACAGAATGTCTGCATTTATTTGCATGGCATAGATATATATGTGCATATTGTGATGCCAATATCCAAGGGCAAGTGAAACATGACCTTGTATCTGGAGATCTTGTCAAGGGTGGAAATTGTCGCAAACATGTGGGAATTAGGAGGCTTCTAGGTAGGACAGTGAATGGAACAGTGTGCTGACAATTGTCGAGGGTACTAGTGCCAACCTAGAACTGAGCATTAAATACAGGCAAAGGACACACATGACAACCCTTTTAATTTATGTTCTGTAGTTCATAGTCTGGAGGGGAAGGGAGAGAGAGAGATAAAAGGAAAGAAATGGGAAACCTCCCATGGAGGCAGGCTGGGGGAGGGGGGAGGAACTGGGTAATTAGTGGTGGGAGATGGGCACTGGTGGAGGGATGGGTGCTGGAACACTGTATGAACAAAACCCAGGTATGAACTTTTAATTGTGTATCTTTGTGATTGTGTATCTCACGGTGGTATAATAAAATACTTAAAAAAAAGAAGTGGAAGATGTTGGGGCCTGTATTGATAAAGGAGATAGACAGGATAGGTAGTTCATGGAACTTTTTGATTCAGAATGCTGGCGCTAGAGGCAGAATTCTGCCCTGCCAAGGATCCTTTATCTGTGCTATGTCCAATCCTCCATTTCTGTAAGTATTTCCCTTTGGGAAAGCCCCTTTATAACACTGTTCATCCCCACAAACCAATACCCTCGAATCTGTTAAAGTCTAAACCTGGATAGATCAGGAGAGTTAGCATCTGACCAAGGAAAGTTGTCCTTATGATGATTATTGGCTCTAAGCAGTAGTACTGGTCCTGGAGTACAGTGGGGGCTCAATGATGATATTAGTACCCTGACCCCATGCTTTTTCTCTTATTCTGTCTTTTTCTTTATTTTTTTAACATTTTATTATACCACCGTGAGATATACAATTACAACGTTGTTCACGCCTGGGGGTTTCGGTCACACAGTGTTCCAGCACCCCGCCCTCCACCAGTGCCCCTCAACCGCCACCCATGTCCCCAATTCCCTCCCCCTCCCACATCCTGCCTAAATGGCAGGTTCTTTATCTCCTCTCTCTCTCCCTCTCTCTCTCCTCCTTCTCCCACACATTGTGGGTTGCACTACGTACACTTGGAAGCCATCATTTGCATTTTTTGGTCTGTATTTAATGCTCAGTTCTATGTTGGTATCAGACCTTTAGACATTTATTCACACATGTTCCCTTCTCTATCTAACCAAACCTCTGACTCCCACACACTTGTGGTAATTTCCACTTTTGGTAAGATCACCTGGTATATTTATGTCATGCAAATAAATGCAGTCATCCTATGTCTCTCTCTTTCCTTCTGACTAATTTCACTCAACATGATTCTCTCCATGTCCATCCATTTATAGGAAAATTTCATAACTTCATTTTTTCTGACAGCTGCATAGTATTCCACTGTGTAGCTGTACCACAGTTTCTTTATCCAGTCATCAGTTCTCGGGCATACTGGTTGTTTCCAGGTTCTGGCTATTGTGAATAGTGCTGCTATGAAAATAAAAGTGCGGATTGTGTTTCCGCTGTGTGTTTTTGGCTTTCCAGGGTATATTCCCAGGAGCGGTATGGCTGGGTCAAAGGGAAGCTCAATTTCTAGTCTTTGGAGAAATGTCCATATTGTTTTCCAGAAAGGTTGTACAAAGTCGACATTCCCACCAACAGTGTATGAGAGTCCCCTTTTCCCCACATTCACGCCAGCACTTGTTGCTTTTACCCTTTTGGATATGGGCCATTCCCTGTGGTGTGAGGTGATATCTCATTGTTGTTTTGATTTGCATCTCTCTGATGATTAGTGATGATGAGCATTTTTTCATATGCCTTTTGGCCATTCGGATTTCTTCCTTGTCAAAGTTTCTGTTCATCTCTTCTCCCCATTTTCTAATGGGGTTGGCTTTTTTTCTTATATAGCTGTACCAGTGCCTGATATATCCTGGATATTAACCCCTTATCAGATGGGTATTGGGTGAATATTCTTTACCATTCTGTGGACTGTCTTTCTATCTTGGTCACTGTTTCTTTCGAGGTGCAGAAGCTCTTCAGTTTCATGTAGTCCCATATATTTATATTTTCTTCTAGTTGCTTTGTTAATGGTGTTTCACCTTTGAAGATGTCTTTAGCTTCAATGTCGTGGAGGGATTTTCCTATATTTTCTTCAACGTACTTTATGGAATCAGGTCTGATATTGAGATCTTTAATCCATTTTGATCTGATTTTTTGTGCAAGGTGTTAGTCACAGGTCCAAATTCATTTTTTTTACATGTAGCTGTCCAGTTTTCCCAGCACCACTTGTTAAAGAGGCTTTCCTTACTCCAGTTTGGACTCTTTGCACCTTTATCAAAGATTAACTGATCATATCTTTGAGGGTGGGTGTCAGGATACTCAACTCTATTCCATAGGTCCACAGGTCTGTTTTTATTCCAGTACCACGCTGTTTTAATTACTGCTGCTTTGTAGTACAGTTTGAGGTTGGGAAAGGTGATGCCTCCCATCTTCTTCTTCCCAAGGACTGCTTTAGCTATCCGTGGGGGTTTATTATTCCATACAAATTTCAGGAGTGTTTGGTCAATTTATTTAAAGAATGTCATGGGAATCCTTATAGGAACCGCATTGAATCTGTACAAAGCTCTAGGGAGTATTACCATCTTGACAATGTTAATTCTCCCCATCCAGGAGCAGAAAATGTGTTGCCATTTCCTCATGTCCTCTTTTATTTCTTGAAGCAGTATCTTGTAGTTCTCTTTGTATAGGTCCTTTACACACTTGGTTAAGCTGATTCCTAGGTATTTGATTTTCTGTGGCACAATAGTGAATGGAATCGATTTCTTAATATCCCTTTCTTCTCTTTCGTTATTTGTGTATAGGAAAGCCACCGAATTTTGGGTATTGATTTTGTACCCTGCCACTCTACTATACCTATCTATTGTTTCTAAGAGTTTTTGGGTCGAGAGTTTAGGCTTCTCTAAGTATAATATCATGTCATCTGCAAATAATGATAGCTTGATTTCTTCCTTGCCTATCTGGGTGCCCTTAATGTCCCTTTTCTTCTCTGATTGCTATGGCGAGTACCTCCAGTACTATATTGAATAAAAGAGGTGAGAGAGGGCAACCTTGTCGTGTTCCTGATCTTAAGGGGAAGGCTTTCAATTTTTTTCCCATTGAGAATGATACTCGCTGTGGGCTTTTGGTAGATGGCTTTGACTATCTTGAGGAAGCTTCCTTCAATTCCCATTTTCTGGAGGGTTTTAATCATGAATGGGTGCTGGACCTCGTCAAATGCTTTTTCTGCATCTATCGATAGGACCATATGGTTTTTATTTTTTCTCTTATTTATGTGATGTATTATGTTGGTTGATTTGCGAATATTGAACCATCCTTGCATTCCAGGGATGAATCCTACCTGTCTTTTTCTTTAATCTTCAAATTGCCCTTGCTTCAGATCTCTTCACCCAGTGCTGGTCCTTGGAAAAACCGCATTTTTTTTTTGCCTTTTGAGTCACACCCGGCGATGCTCAGGGGTTACTCCTGGCTCTGCACTCAGGAATTACTCCTGGCGGTGCTCGGGGAACCATATGGGATGCTGGGGATCGAATCCGGGCCGGCACAGGCCGGCCACGTGCAAAGGCAAACACCCTACCTGCTGGGCTATCGCTCTGGCCCCTGGAAAAAACACATTGAACACATTGTACTTTGTGCATGCATCAATAATGGACATTTGGATGTAGTGCCAAATAAAATTTCTATAAAAAAGTTCTCTAGAAATTGCCTAGGACCTTTTATTACAGTGTTAATAAAGAAAATAATTGTCTTCTTCTTCTTCTTCTTCTTCTTCTTCTTCTTCCTCCTCCTCCTCCTCCCCCTCCTCTCTCTTCTTCTCTTCTTCTTCTTCTCTTCTTCTTCTCCTTCCTCTTCTCCTTCTCCTTCTCCTTCTCCTTCCTTTTCTTCTCCTTCTCCTTCTCCTTCTCCTTCTCCCTCTCCTTCTCCTTCTTCTTCTCCTTCTTCTTCTTCTTCTCCTTCTTCTTCTTCTTCTTCTTCTTCTTCTTCTTCTTCTTCTTCTTCTTCTTCTTCTTCTTCTTCTTCTTCTTCTTCTTCTCCTCCTCCTCCTCCTCCTCCTACTTCTTCTTCCTCCTCCCCTTCTCCTCCTCTTCCTCCTCTTCTCCTTCTCCTCCTCCTCCTCCTCCTCCTCTTCCTTCTCTTCCTCCTCTATCTCCTCCTCTTCTTCCTTATACTCTTCCTCCTCCTCTTTCTTTTCCTCCTAAATCTCAATTCTGAATTGGAGCTTTTGTTGCTAATGAGCCTTAAGTGGGATCGGGAGGAGTCAGGACAGCCAGTCACCTAGCACATATCCTACATCGGCTAAATTCCTGTTTTTTTTTGATACTGAGAGTAAATTTTTTATCAGCTTGATACCAATCTTAATTTATCTCATTCATTTCCTTCTGTATTAGTTCTCACCTGCAAGTGACAAAATCAAAGCCAAACTGACCTATGCTAGATATGCACATTAGCCTCGTGAGCAGGGGGCTCAAATTTTTTTTGGATTCAAGCCTTCTTTTCCACTCTCAAGAGTTATAGAGAATATCCAAAGAACTTTTTTTATAAGAATATGTCCATTGAGCTATATGTTATTAAAAAAATTTTTTTTTTTGCTTTTTTTGGGTCACACCCGGCAATGCTCAGGGGTTTCTCCTGGCTCTGCGCTCAGGAATTACTCCTGGCGGTGCTCGGGGGACCATATGGGACGCCGGGATCAAACCGGGCCGGCATGGGCCGGCCGCGTGCGAAGGCAAACGCCCTACCCGCTGGGCTTGCTCCGGCCCCATTATTAAAAATTAAAAGAGAGAGAGGAACAATAGTACAGTGGACAGTGTACTTGCCTTGCATGTGACCGACCAAGCTTCACGCCCAACACCCCCATATGGTCCCTCTGGGGTCGCATCAGGAGTAATCCCTGAGTGTAGAGCCAGGAGTTAGCTCTGCGTACCACTAGGTATAAAAAATGGAAATGGAAAGAAGTCTAAAATATTTACTTATTAATTCAATTAAAGGTAACAATAGTAATACCACATATAACATTTAAAATATTTTATTATACCACTGTGAGATATAAAATTACTAAGATGCTCATGTTTGGCTTATGGTCATACAGTGTTCCAGCACCCATCCCTTCACCAGTGCCCATTTCCCACCACCAATGTCCCCAATTACCTCCCCCATCCCACAGGCTGCCTCTATGACAGGTTCTTTATCTCTTTTCTCTCTCTCTCTCTCTCTTCCTTCTCATACATTATGGATTGCAATATATACATTTAGAAGTTATCATGTGTATCCCTTTTGCCTATATTCAATGCTCAGTTCTAAGCTGGTATTATCATTTTCAACAATTATTAGCATGCTGTCCTTTCTCTGTCTTACCTAACATCTGACTCCCACATGTTTGCGGTAGATTCCACCTATTGACAAGACCTCCTGATCCTAGTTTTGCCTGACCTTAGATGTTGGTGTCATCACTTGTATCACTTTTATCACTTGTCTTCCCGTTATTCATTGATTTGCTCAAGCGAGCACCAGTAACATCTCCATATGTCCTGTCGGGCGCTAGTGTAGCCAAAGGGCATCTGTTCACTCCAGGAACATGAAGAGCATCAAACGTTCAGGTCATAGGAATGAGGTCTGTAATTTGTTACTGTTACTGTAACTCAATACCTGTTCGTCAGAGTCCCACCCTACAGTGAAGCCTATTTCAAGCCCAGGTATGCTTGAATCAGAGACACAGATACAAGGGGCAGAACTGCTACTGGTTCTCCTTGTGCTTGGCTGATCATGAGGCATCCGGGAGGGGAAGTGGGTTCTAGCTCTGGCCTATCATCCCAATAGAACCTTGCAAGAAGCAAGAAGCCAGAGGAACCCCCCCCCCACCCCCGCACCATAAGGGCAGCCATTTTCAAAATCTGGTCTCCACAGCTCCACTCAAGAGAAAAGCCAATCTCTCCGTTTCTTCCTGTTGCACGTGACCACGCGGTTCATCAGTAAATGCATAAACTGAAAGCTACCCAACTGCATGGCAGAGAGTATCCCAACCACATGGCAGAGCCTGGCAAGCTACTCATGTCATATTTGATATGCCAAAATAGTAACAGTTGGTATTATACTATATCAATTGTATCATACTATATATATATAATGATATATTATGATGTGTATTTATATTACATAAATAAATGCAGTCATTCTATATGTCTTTCCTTCTGGCTAATTTTACTCAACATGATCCTCTCCATGTACATCCATTTATAGGCAAATTTCACAGTTTCATTTTTTCCTAACAGCTGCATAGTATTCCATTGTGTAGATGTACCAAAGTTTCTTTATCCAGTCATCAGTTTTCAGGTGCTCTGGTAGTTTCCAAATTATAGTGCTACTATGAAAATAAAAGTGCAGATGGTGTTTTCTGCTGTGTGTTTTTGGCTTCCCAGGGTATATTCCCAGGAGTGGCATTGCTGAGTCAAATGGGAGCTCAATTTCTAGTCTTTTAGGAATATCCATATTGCTTTCCAAAAAGACTGTACCACTTCGACATTTTCACCCACAATGGATGAGATTCCTTTACTCCCCACGCCAACATTTTTTGTCCTTGCTCTTTTGGATATGTGCAGTTTCTGTAGTGTGAGATGATATCTCATTGTTGTTTTGATTTGCACCTCTCTGATGATTAGCGACTGATGAGCAATTTTTAACTTTTTAAAAATTTTTATTTATTTTATATTTTTTCCCTTCAAAAATTTTTTTTTTGCTTTTTTTGGGTCACACCCAGCGATGCTCAGGGGTTATTCCTGACTCTTTACTCAGGAATTACTCCTGGCGGTGCTAGGGGGACCATATGGGATGCCGGGGATCGAACCCGGCCGGCATGGGCCGACTGCGTGCAAGGCAAAAGCCCTACCCGCTGGGCTATCGCCCCGGCCCCCTTCAAATTTTATTACACCTTCTTTTTTTTTTTTTTTTTTTTTTTTTTTTTTATTATACCACAGTGAAACATACAATTACAAAGGTGATCATAATTGGTTCTTGGTAATACAGTATACCAGCACCCATCCCTCCACCAGTGCCCCATTTCCACCACCAATGTACCCCACCCTCCTGCCCACCCCCATGCTGTCTTAATAGCAGGTACCCCAGTTTCCTCTCTTTCTTTCTCTGTCTCTCTCTCTGTCTCTGCACTCTCTGCCTCTTATTTTACACATTGTGGCTAGCCCTACAGGTATTTAGAGTTTATCACTTAAGTCTCTTTGTGTATATTCAATGGTTACACCTCTTTTAGACATACAATTGCAAGATGCTCATGCTCAAGTTTTGGTTCTACAGTGTTACCAAGACCCATCCCTCCACCCAAACCCATCTCCCATCACCAACGTCCCCACCTCCCTCTCCCCTCCCGCACCCCCAACTACTTGGTGGGTTCTGTATATCTTTTCTCTCCTCTCTATCGCCTCCCTCCCGCCTACCTTTCCTACACTTCGTAGAATGCAGTACATTAAAGGACATATCTGTTTCCACTAGTTTGATGGACCACGTGGCCTCAAGCGGCCGCGCAACTTAGGGGCTTCATGGTCAGCATCCAGACAGTGATTATGGCAGCTAATGTGGTGGGCGAGTCTTATCTGGCTGCTTCCGGGATCCCCCAGAGGTTCTGGGCCCACCCTAAAACCCGTCTGTCCTCCTGGGGGCCTCATGGTCAGCTGAGCTAGGGGAGAGCCGAGTTCCAGTTCCCCCAGCTGCGTTTGAGGCTCTGCATACTATGGCTGGTCGCCCCCCAGGGCAGCTCCTGGGCAGGGGTACCAGGCTCAGATAAAATGGAGAGGGAAAGGGGCGACTCTGGCTCCATCTGACGAATTCCCAGTGATTCCCGCTTCTGGGAGCTGCCTACCTGGGCTCGAACTCGTTTTGCTCTAGAAAATATTATTTTTTCAGGGGTTAAAAAGACAGATCAACAAGCTAGAGTGCATAGTTTGCATGATAAATGCTTTAGACTCTGGCATTCCCAAATCCCTTGAGCATCAACAGGAAAAGCAGTTTATCCAGCTTACAAATCAATTCCATAAACACTTTTATGAAACCATTATTTTATAGTAAGCAGTTATTTATTTTTCATTTAGTCTTATAGACTATTTAGAACACATGCCCTCAATAGTAGAGATTAAACAAAATGGTTGACTTGTATTGATTCATAAAAGAAAAGCTTCCCCAGGGGCTTCCCAGTAGTGTTGAGGGTTGTGTGTGTGTGTGTGTGTGGGGGTGTTACTTCTGGCAATTCCTGGATTGAGCGGTGCAGTGCTGCTTTGGTCAGTGATACTTGAGGGGTATCAGAACTTTACCTGATGGTACTTAGCAGGCATACAGCTGGGATTAAGGTCAGGACAGTGAACATGTAAGGTCTGTTTTCTAGCCAAAATTTCCCCCACTATCTCCCAGGTTCCCTAAGAGCGTTTTTTTTTCTTTTTTGGGTCACACCGGCGACGCTCAGGGTTACTCCTGGCTCTGCACTCAGGAATTACTCCTGGCAGTGCTCGGGGACCATATGGGATGCCAGGGATTGAACCCGGCCGGCATGGGCTGACCGCGTGCAAGGCAAAGCCACTACCCGCTGGGCTACTCGCTCCAGCCCCCTAAGAGTGTTTTTAATGAAATATTTTTTTCAACTATGAGTATTTTGATAAAGAATACAGCGACCAATGTTTAAATTGTTACCATGGTCTTTGTATGTATTTTGGTGACATAAATTTCTTCTCTATTGTTGACTCCATTAATAGAAATTTTAGCATGGTAGGGCTCAAAGCTCTAAATATCTTAGAGATATTGTGAAATTTACTTATACTTTTTGTCTCATTGATCCTTGAAAGGATTTCCCACATCCTCAGACCCGGGTCAGCCCTGTGCAAGGCAAACACCCTACCTGCTGTGCTATCGCTCCGGCCCCTCAAATGCAGTATTACCAGGGGCTTTTTACTTTTGTCATCTCAGCCAAGGAGTCATCATGGTAGAATTAGCGGCTGCAAATTTCACATTTTTTGTTCAGGTCAGACATGAGACAAAGAAACTTTTAACCTGTTTAATCTAATAGTTATGTTATGCCTGACTTCTTTATTTATATTGGTTCATATGGTTTATATGATAAATATAGATGTGCATCAAAGTTTATAAATATTTTATAGTTAATATAAAGTAGATTGATGAGATGAAGATAATCTTTCAGGCTGACAAATGAAGCGGCTCAACTTCTGCAGATCGTCCAAGGACAAAGTCGGGATATGGACAAGGAACAAAGGCATAAATCAATTCTGCTTTCCCAGTTTGACCAAATCCATGTTCAAGTTCCAACAATTGTTATCCCTATACAAGAATCTAAAAGAATAGCTTTTTGTTGTTGTCCACAGCCCATAGTGCTGGATTTGGGGGTAGTACTGAGAGGGCAGAGCAGAGTAGGGTGTGGAAACCAAGGATTCCCATATTCAGAGAGAATGTGCTGTGTTACTTGAGCCACGTTATGACCCTAAATTAATGACATTTTCAATATACACACATATATGTGTATCTCTTTTCTCTGTCTCTCTGTCTCTGTCTCTCTGTCTCTATCTCTGTCTCTGTCTATATATATGTTTTCTTGGCTTGCTGTTCAAAAGCAGGCAACATATATTGATGTCACTTCAAAGAACACAGAAGTTCCTGTTTTTAAAAAAGCATATGTTTCAATTTAGGCCAGTTTCAGTTTAAGTACCAAAATATAAAAAAAAAAACAAACTGATATGTGGGTGGAGAGTTATAAAGAATTTTTAAATGGTCGTGAGGGATAGACAAAAAAGAAGTTTTCGGTATCTTCAAGTGATAGAAAGGACTTGCTTAATTAGATGTCAGGTATTATAGAAAAAAAGAAATCCACAGATAATACTATTTTAAGAGAACCCAGATATGGTACAAGGTTGCTTTAAGAGACAAGTTAGAAGATTGAATCGATTCCTGTTAGGGTTTTTTTTCTAGATCCTAAGAATTAAAATCTTGTCAGGGAACGTATTGGAAAATTAGCTCTCATAATGGTGATGAAGCTTTCTGACTCAATAATTTTCATTTTGAGAACCTAGGATATTCTAGACATGGTATACTTGATCTGATGAACACTAAGACTGTGTATTAAATTTTAGGGTATAAATTAACCAAATGTTTAGCTATAGTTTGGGAAAATAGGGATATAAGACCTGGAAGCATGAGGCAGGTATGAACCTGCTTTCACTTTGACCAATGTGCACTTTCTCTTCTCATTAGTCTTTCACTCTCTGGGAAGGGGAAGTCTAAGTGTTAGACATCTTCTAACTTCACTCATTCAAAATATATTTTTCACTCATTGCTTATGTACTAGATTCTCTGTTAGGCACTAAGGATACAACCACAAGTTCTAAGAATGTAGTTCAGGGGTTAGGAAAACATTCCTTGCATGAGTAAGACTCCAAGGTTGATCCTCAGCACCTCTTGTGCCCTGAACAATGGTCCCTGGCTGGCACCGTTGGACCCAGCGCCATTGCCAGACCATAGCATTGAGTAAATGGATTCAGTTGGTGGAGCATCACAGGGAGTGTCTCTGGAGCCCTCTGCCCGCTGAGCATTGCTTAGGAGCACCTCCAATGCAATCATGGACAAAACAAATTAATTCTACCTGGCACTTGCAATCTAGTTGAGGAAGCACAAATTTAAACAGGTGATAACAGTTGTGAGAGAGCTTATAAAGGAAAACAGAGCAAGCCCTGAACGTGAGTAGGTAGGATCTCTAACCTGGTCTTGTGCAGCAGGACTTAAGCTCTGCCTTGTGTCCATGCCAACCATCAGAGTTAGCAGTGTGATGGCTAATTGTGCAATGCTGCAAACAGGGGATACATGAAGTCTTGTTAGAGTGACTGAACAGTCTAGGGTTTTCCAAGAGCCAGGGATTCCCTGAGACATGGGACTATCCCTAAAACTGGATTTGTCCTGGGTAAACCCAAATGATTTGATCGCATTAAGTTGCCCCCTACCCCAAGACAGTCAAATGAGAAACATAGGTTCCTTTGCAAGCTCAAAGAGGCCCCCTGGGAATGATAAAGAATTGTCCCTCCTTGCTTTCTAAAGGAAACAGCAGGCAAAGGGATGGGCTGTAAAATGCCCACAGTCAGTCATAGCAGGTGAATCCTGAGAGCAGGTCTCAGCCACTGTAAAATTTTGTTCTCTGTGGTACTGAGAATTTCCAGCAGCCGCCCAGCCCAGTAAGCCTTCTTTAATTACAGAGGGGGTATGGTTAA
Source organism: Cryptotis parvus (assembly GCA_021461705.1). Lineage (NCBI taxonomy): Eukaryota > Metazoa > Chordata > Mammalia > Eulipotyphla > Soricidae > Cryptotis > Cryptotis parvus. The sequence goes on from JAJIBD010034982.1 coordinate 12,538, forward strand.
GTGGCTTTACCATGGTTACATAGCTAGCTGAGAGAATAGGTGATGCAGGTCGGTTACCATGGAAACAGACCCTGAGATGAAGATGCTGTTACAGATGATTTATTAGAGCTGGCTCTTGAGCATGAGGAAAGCAGTGAGGCAGCTGTAGCTCAGGCAAGTCTTAGCCAGAAATTTCTAAGGCTTGGAGGGACCTTCAGAGAAGTGTGGATTGAAATAAGAGGTTTGGGTCCAGCTGTCACTGTACATAGGCTCCCCAGAGGGGAAGCGTGACCTTGTGGCTAAGGGTCTTTCCTCTGAGTGCTTAATCCAAAGCAGTGCTGGGAGGTACCTTGTCTAGCACCACATGTCTTTGGAGGTCAGTTCAGTGTTTTCACAGTTCCACATGTCTCCACTAATGGAGAAATACCTGTAGACATTGGTGGGCTCTTGATTTAGTATGTAATGAATAAAAAGTTCCTCGTTCCAGAAAGATGAGGATCAATAAAGTAAAATCATCAAGTTGTTAATAATGAACGAACATGTGGTTGCAAATGGGAGATAATTACTGTGTGGGGTTTTGACTAAAAAAGACATTAATTATTTCCAAGGGGAAGCTAACTTTTAAAATACAAACCGATATGCCCACAAAGTGAGACCTTTATTGCCATAAGTTGCCAACACAAAATATGAAATGACAGTTTTCAGCTAGTTTAGTATGTGTTCTGTGGATGGCAGAGAAATTTTAATACAAAGTTAATAGGAGAATTGAGAAAATGGATCTAGAAAGTGTTTTCTTTTTTTTTTAAGATTCACATTCTTTTTTTTTTTGAGAAATAAATAGCTGTGCAGTCAAGTTTTCAGATTTTGATTTTGTTAATTTTGGGCTTTTCTGAACTATTTATATAGCATTGCATAAAAATAATCTACTATACTTATATAAAATTAGCCCATTAGAACTGAATCCTATTAAAAAAAGATAGATAAAGGCATTAATTTATTTTTCACCTCTAAATCTGAGATGGTGAAATTTCAGATGAGGATTCTTCAAATCCAGCCATTCATTAGAATTTCCCAGGCACATATAATAACTCTTTAGGCTTCACCTTGGACATTATGAGTTAGAATCTTGAGGAGGCCTTCTAGATTCTATTTTAGCCAAGCTCTATAGGTCATCCCTACAGAACAAGTTTAGTGTATTGATTTTCTTTTTTAGAATTGCTTGCATAAAAAAGTTTATGTGGCAGACTAAATTTTTTTGTAGTTGACTTTTACTGTGGTAGAATTGCTGTGACTGGCATAAAGGTTATCACTTAAATCCATTTTTAGGTGTTCTGTTTAAGAGTGTTAGTACGCTTACACTGTTCTTCAGACATTGCCACCATCCATCTTCAGAATTCACTCTTCCCCAAATGAAACTTTGTAGACAGTAAGTGAAACCTTCCCATTCTCTCTTGCCCAAGCCCTCAACAATCATAGTATAATTTTCTATTTCTCCTAATTTGGCAATTGGGTGCCTTCTCTCAGTGGAATCATATCGTATTTGTCCCTTTGTGACAGGCTAACATCACTTAACAAAAATGAGTTCAAGCCTCATCCAAGTTGTAGCATGCAGAATATTTTTCCGTTCAATCCATTTAACTATTGGGACTAGAGTGCTTGAAAATGATATATAAATCTGCTTGATTCCCTATCTCAATGATTTTGGATATATACCCTGAAGTAGAATTGTTTGGCCATATGGTAATTCTATTTTTATTTTTAATATTTTTTAAGGATTCACCCTAACATTTTCCACAGCAGTTGTATATTTCACATCAGCGCTGAAAAAAGTTCTAATTTTTCACATTCTCACCAATACTTTTTAAATTTTATGATAGCCACTCTAAGGGATGTGGAATGTATTTCATTGTGGTTTTGATTTACATTTCCCTAAGGATTTGTGGATGAAGAGTATCTTTTCATGTGCTTATTAGCCATTTGTAATCTTTGGAGAAAAATTTTATTCAAGTCCTTTGCCCTTTACCCCGGATTTATTGGAGTGTGATTGACATGTGGAAATGTATATATTTAGGGTGTTTAATGTGAGCCGTGGAATATATGTACATTGAGAAATGGCCACCACTATCAGGCTAATTATCACATACATCACTTTGTGTAGCTCTTTTTCACGTGTGGTGAGGACACTTGAGATGGACTCTCAGTGAATTTCAAGTATGCAATACATAATTAATACTACAGTCATCATGTTATTCATTAGGTTCCCTGACATATTCATCTTATAATTGAAACTTTGCGTCCCTCTGACCAACATCTCCTAGCATCCCTTTCCCCAGCCTCTATGTTGTGTTTTTTCTTTTTTTTTACTTTACAGAATAAGCAAGTTCATAATAGATAATAGCTGTCTCTCAGTGTCTGGCTTATTTAATTTAGCATAATGTCCTTTAGATTCATGTTGTAGAAAATTGCAGGATTCTTTTTCCTGCTTTGTCAAATCTGCTGTTGAAATACCCACATTGAATTCTTCATTTCCGTCATTGCTTTCTTTCACTTAGTTCTGTTTTTTGTTTGTTTTGTATGGTTTTTGTTTCTTTGTTGAACCCTCTTGTTTTGTTCCTTTTTTTAAAACATATTTATTTTCAAAATGTATAAAGGTAAATTCCCCTTCTTTTGTTGTTACATTGACCAGGATGTGTGTATCATACATGCTTGCTTACTCACCAGGTTTCTATCCCTTGGTTGCAGTAATTGTGCATACTTGGCAATGCTTCAGAGCTTGCATGCTCTTTGCAGTAACTACGGGGCTAGAAAACAGGAATTTATGGATCATGCTCTGCACACCTGGGGCGGTGGCAGGGAACAAACTCACAGCTTCACACTTGCAAAGCACCACCGAGGTCTCTGGAATTGTGTCCTTAATTTTGTGGTTTTCTGTCTGTTCTTACAGTATATTAATCTTTTTTGAAAGGATTAGTCCTGATTATCAATTAAGATAGTTCATAAATCTCCATTGCTTTCAGATCAGTTATTGGAACATTATTAGTTTCTTTTGGTCTTATGACACTCAGCTGATGATTTTGGGGTGTGTGTGTGTGTGTGTCTTTATTTGGCATTTCTGATCCTTTTCTCTTCTCTTCTCTTCTTTTATCATCTCTTCTTTCCTTTTCTTTATTACTTTTTAGGAGGGTTACATCCAGTAGTGTTCTGGCATTGCTCAGGAATGATTCCTGGCAGACTTCGGGGAACATACAGGGTGCTGGGGATTAAATCTGGGTTTGTCACATTGTAGGCAATTGCCCTACCTGCTATAATGTCTCTCCAGCCCCCCCATTTTTGCCCTTTCTTTTAGACTCATAGTTGTGCTTTGGCAGACTCTATTCTTTTAACAGTCAGCTTCAGCTTGAGGTTTTGGATAGATCATCTGGGAGAGCCTTTCGGCACATGGGACTTGTATTTGGTATCTATTTTGGAGTGAGGGATCACAAGACTCTAGGTGTAAGAGATAGGCAGGTCATAGGCTGGAAATAGGTGTAATTGAGGCACAGGCTGGAAATAGATGACTAGGACTGTTTGCTTGGTTTTATGGCCCCATGAAGCTACAGGATGGGTTCTGCCTGGATTCTCTGGCTAACTTCTTTGTTAAAGGAGACTGGGTATTAGCTTCAGTAGGAAGCCAGAGTTATGGCTTAGCTTCACCATCTGAGCGAGTCAGCAAAATATTCAAGACTGGCACAGCTGCTGTCTTTGGACAACTGTGAGTATATGGCCGAGTTGCACTAAATTTCCTAGTCAAATGGAGTCATTGACTTTGCTCTGCAGATTGTCAGGAGCCTCTGTCAGGATTCTCTGTCTCCCTGTGCTTCCTTAAGGGGGCTGATGAAGGACTAGAGGTTCTGTGCAGGTCAGTTTGTCTTCCTGATTTTCTTGAATTGTCTGGGTTGTCTTACAACTTGCTACAGTTTCTTAAAAACAATAAAAAAGTATTTTTTAAGGCATGTGAAGTTCTCCATATCTTTGGGAAGTTACTGTATTCCTTTGGTGTTATCATATTTCCTTGAAATTTTGGATTCCAATCTTCTAATTTGAAGAAGCAGTCTAGTATTATCGCTGGCTTTAGCGAGCGACTCAGCCTGGCTGAGACTTGAGGTATTTTCAACCCTTTCTATGAATTTTACCACTCCCTACCTCTTCTTTTTTGCAGCAGGGGAGATGTTTGGCCTTCTCTGAAGTCCACAAACATAACCCGGGTGCTGAGAGTTTTTTATTTGTTTTCCCTTGAACAGTTCTCCAAATTCCTCATATTTGTGTGCTGTCCTCCCAGTTATGCAGATGTGGGCCCGACTTTCTGAAAAGTTACAGGTTATTTTTAAATGTCTTCTTCTGCTACTCTGGAATATACATGTCTAGATCACCATGATGGACTATGGATGAGGAACTACTAACAATGAGTCTTCTCTTGTGCTCATTGAGGTGGTCCATAGGCAAAGAAAGGCAAACACGCCCTCTAAAGGCAGGCGTCTTGATGAAATCCATGAGTTGTTAGTGGAATCTGTCTCTTTGATGAATTGTGAGTCTTGGATTCCAGGTTCTCAGCTCCTCCCAAACTTTTAATTTTGTCGATAATTTCAGTATTCTGGGTGGAGGGAGCGAGGGCTCTTGGGCAGGGCGCACGTGTCTGGAGAGTCAGCGTTCACTCCATCTGCACTTACTTCCTTGGGATAGATGACAGGCTGAGAGATTTGTCTTGTCTCTGAGCTACAACAAGCTCAGGAAAAGGTGCCCTGGGTAAAGTGAAACTATTATTCTTTCTCTTTTCAAAGCATCTAATTTGCAATATTTCGCTCCAACAGTATGGCTAAACTTATCCAGGCAGGCTAGGTTATCTAGGTAGGCTATACTGCTGAAGGAATAGATGTTGAAATATTGTATACCACATACCTATTTATGAATAACTTCGTAATTTCATGATGATTAGCAGCAATGATAACAATGAAATTGTAGGCTGGAGTGACTGTATGGTGGGTAGAGTGCTTGCAGACCCTGGTTTGGGTCCCATCACACCATATGGTTCCTTGAATCCACCAGGAGTGATTCCTCAGTACAGAAGTAAGAACTGAACACTTCTAGGTGTGACCTAGAAACTAAAAACAAAAAAGCAAAGCAGTGCCACAAAATTAACAAGTTATGGTGAGGATGTGCAGGAAAGGAAAGGCTCACAGATTGTGGAGTGTGAACTGGGTATCCACTGTGTAAAACAGTAGAGACCCATCATATGGTAGAGTAATTTTATTTCTGGATATTTACCTGAAAATGAAAAAACTTCATTGAAATATACATCCTTTCTTGTTTACTCAGTGCTAATCAAGATATGTAAACAATTTATGTGTCCAGTGATGGAGAAGTGAATTTAGAAAAATGTAATGGGGTTCTGAAAGATGGCAGAGATGGCAAGATAGCAGCAAGCCCTGGACTTGAGTGGAGGGATGGCAGCTCCCAGTGCTCTGAACAGCCAATGGGGCCACAGATTTTCTGAGTGAGTAAAAGCAGGTGCCCTGTGGATATCCTGGCTTAGGAGAGCACCATTAAACAAAGCTGCTGGTTGCCTGCCAAGAAATTCTGGCCAGAGTCGATCGATTAAGGATGGCAGCAATGTAACCTCTGTGGTATGGTTGGAGACAGTTTATTTTTTTTTTATTATACTACCATGAGACATACAAGTACCAAGTTCATGTTTGGGTTTCAGTCTTACAGTGTTTTAGCACCCATCCTTCCACCAGTGCCCATTTCCCACCACCTTTCCCCAATTCCCTTCCCTCCCTAACCTTCCTCTATGGCAGATTCTTTAGCTCTTTTCTCTACTCTCTCTCTCTCTCTCTCTCTCTCTCTTCCTTCTCTTACACACTGTGGATTACAATACATACATTTAGAGGTGATCATGTGTATCTTTTTGCCTGTTTTCAATGCTCAGTTCTAGGCTGGTATTATCACTTTTTGACAATTATTAGCACACTGTTCCTTCTCCATCTTACCTAACCTCTGACTCCCACATGCTTGTGGTAGATTCTACCTTTGACAAGACCTGGTTGGAGACAGTTTTAATGCCTCTAAATAGGCTCAGTGAATCCAATTGGCACCATTGTGAAGCATGGATGTTGAGGTCCCAGAGCTGAGGAGGTCAGAGTTACCCACTACCATTTCCTCCCTGACCAGCCCATACCACCCACAGCATATTGTGGGAAAACTTCCTGAACACCAACTGTCTGAAAACCCAGATGATTTTGCTGGACTGGTGTACCCTGGCCAGGTTCTCAGACTTGTGGCTCCAGCCCACCCAAGTGCCCAAGCCGAGAAAGGTAGCAGCCTGGCTCTGGTCTCAGTCCCTACTGGGGCTGCGGTGGTCATTGTTACTGGGGCTGAGGGGGCGAGTGCTGCCAGCAGATCTACTTGGACCAACAGAGCAAGTGCACCAGTAGCCTAAGGGAGTCCCCTAAGTCCTGATACCCCAAAATTACCACTGTGCCTCTGGCCACACTCAACAAACTCAGGACCAAGTTTCCAGAGAAGTTGAACTGCCCAAAGTTAGACACGTAGGAGCCATGCCCACAAACCACCTCCAGCTCAGCTATTCAAGCACACATCTGCCATGCTTCAGTGACCCATAGGTAAACCTTGAAGGATCTCAGAAGCTGCAGTTAAAAAGCTCATTCACTGGCCATAATTTGGTGACTCATAAATAATTTTTTGAGAGAGATCAGCATGATGCAGAGATGCTTCCAGACCCTGTCTGTTGGGGCGCGCCGGGGGTCCCCAACAGTGCCGAAGCGAAGTTCCCTTCTACCTCCGAAGCCGGCGCGGGAATGGATGAAGACTCAGGAATCCGATGCAGTTTTAAAAAGGGCTTTACTATCACAGGATCCAATATACAATCTAAGAGCAGGGAAAACCTCCGGACTCTGGTTCCCAGCTAGGCCCCAGCCAGGTGTAGGCCAAGATGGCTGCCACCACGTGTTGAGGCCCAACAGAGAATGGAGAAGACGGAGAACAAAACATAAGGAAGCCGAAATGGCAAAGGGGGAAAGAGAGCTTTTTTTCTTCTTGCAGCTTATTTTATAGCTAGAAAATCGCCTAAACTCCCCAGCCCAGCCCATTCTGGCTGGGCTATCTAGAGATGAAAACAGGAAAATAGCTCTATAGAATGTAGCAACTTCAGGAGACCATCTGGTTGTTTACAAGGACCTAGAGCTAATTACAAAGCCTCCTAGCAGAGCTGGGAGAAGCTATGCTAAATGTAACTTCCCTGGCAGGAAGGATCAAATGCCCTCAGGTAATTCTCCCAGCACCTCACCTAATATCTTGAGCCAAGATCTTCCTGGAATTGCCTTTATAAGGTAGAGAAGGGTTTCTGAGATGGCATGTCTCTGTACCAAAGACTAATACTAATGCCAGTTAAATATTTCTCGAAGCCTTCGACAAGAGTCTCGTCTACGCAACGGTAGTTTTGTATTTTAGTTTGCCTTTGAGTTATCAGGGAACCATGCTTGCTTGCTTGAGGCAAACAGCATTTCTCTCTGGTCTAATTACTTAGAGATCCAACATTGAGCAAATATGCTGGTAAGATCTAGCTAGTCCCACGATGCTTGCGGTAGCATGAGAGAATATTTATACCAGCCAGTACAGAATACATGGTCGGATAAGAATGCCACATTCAGACTACCCCCTATCTATGAAGTGACCTGCAGGAGGCAATCCAGGGCAGATGCAGAGGCCTAGGCTTTTAGGTGTCCTGCAACACCTGCCCGGCTGAGGTCATTCAGGTACCCCTGAGGGAAGCAGGTGTGTCCATCATCTACTCAAACAGAGCCCGAACAGCTGAAAACCTCCACACTTCACAATTTCTGCCATGCTCCTGGCCAGACCTTACGCTGAAATAAGCCTCATGTAGAAAGTAATCTAGGGCTCTCTCAGGTGAGACCCTTCTTGTGGACACCTTTCTGCCAGAGGAACCCACATCATGAGGGCTACCATTTTTCACATCCGACTCCCCACTCATCAGAGCTCCATCCAGCAGAAGAGTTGATCACAAGCCCAGCTCTCAGAGACCCACCCGCCCAGCAGAAGAATTTATCACAAGTCCAGCTCATCAATAAATGCTCGAGATTAGAGATGACTATAAGAGTATCCCACCTGCATGGCAGAGCCTGGCAAGCTACCAGTGTCGCTTTTGATATGCAAATACCAGTAACAATTATAGACCTCATTCCCATGACCTACGGAATGGCTTGAGGCTCTTTATGTTCCTGAGCGAACAGACGCCTCTTGGGCTACACTAGCATGTGACAGGACGTATGGAGATGTTACTGTTGCCTCAAGCAAATCAATGAACAACGGGAAGACAAATGATACAAGAAAGTAATCTGTTGAGAAACCCAGGTATGTGAAATATTGAGGCACTGGAGTCAGGGGTGGGCTTCTCTCCCCCAACTCCTCTATACTTCTGGAAGTGATGGTAACCATAAATATACCTCCAAAACTACCCAGTTAAAAATTCAACTTCAGTTGTATTACCTATAAAAATTTTGGGCTTCCTGGAGCGCTTAGTCACAACAACACTGATAAATCAGGAGTAATACACCAGGTTGATGAGATGTAATGTAGAAGACATCCAATTTTGGTTAATAAAATATCAACACAGAAGGCTTAACCTCTAACATCTTAGCAATCTCTTTCTACAAAGGTTTAATAGCTTCATGGTGAGATATACAATCTTCACAAACTTTCCTCTGAGGAAACATTATTTTGGATCATTATTGTAGCAAATTATAACAAGAAATATAAAATAAATCATTGAGAACCTGCTACGAGGGTAGGCTTAAGGAGTGAACGGAAAAATAGGAAATACAGATGGTGGGAAGGTGCAAGGTATATTGAATATCTGTAACAAATCACCATGAGCAAACTTGTAACCATAGTGTATATATAAGACAATGGAAAAATAGAGAGAAAGTTTTAAAATGTGATGTCTATCTACAATTTAATATAATTATATGCAATCCATGGTATTGAGTTTACATTGAAGAGGTCATTGTGCTGAAGTAGAGATAGTGAATTTAGCCAGAGAATCAAATTCTGGTTGCATTGTGAGCCCACCTTTCTCTAAACTAATGTCTACTGTCCCTTCTCTTTACTCTCCACCCTTTCCCTCCTTGCTCTCACATCTGGTGTGACTACTTTTTTAGAATTCATTGTTTCAGGCCAACTCATTTGAACATAACTGGAAGGCTTGACTCATGTGACTGGTTAAATTAATCATGCATTAGAAGTCTCCAGCTCATTATGAGTTCACATTAGAGCTATCATAACTCAAATGTTGTCTTTTGAAGTAATTTTCTTCCCCTTGTCCTGAACTTAACATCTCATTTCCATTTTGAATGGAGAGGTCCCTGAAACGGCTTGCTGTCTTGGCTCACAAATTGGTGCAATTCATTGCTGAACCAATAGAAATAATGTTATTTC
>JAJIBD010034983.1:0-27636 GCA_021461705.1 Cryptotis parvus
TTTTTTTAACATTTTATTATACCACCGTGAGATATACAATTACAATGCTGTTCACGCTTGGGGGGTTTCGGTCACACAGTGTTCCAGCACCCCGCCCTCCACCAGTGCCCCTCAGCCACCACCCATGTCCCCCAATTCCCTCCCCCCTCCCACATCCTGCCTAAATGGCAGGTTCTTTATCTCCTCTCCTCTCCCTCTCTCTCTCCCTCCTTCTCCCACACATTGTGGGTTGCACTACACACTCAGAAGCCATCATTTGCATTTTTTTGTCTGTATTTAATGCTCAGTTCTATGTTAGCATCAGAACTTTAGACATTTATTCACACATGTTCCCTTCTCTATCTAAACTAACCTCTGACTCCCACATGCTTGTGGTAATTTCCACTTTCGGTAAGATCACCTAGTATATTTATGTCATGCAAATAAATGCAGTCATTCTATGTCTCTCTCTTTCCTTCTGACTAATTTCACTCAACATGATTCTTTCCATATCCATCCATTTATAGCAAAATTTCATAACTTTATTTTTTCTGACAGCTGCATAGTATTCCATTTTGTAGATGTACCACAGTTTCTTTATCCAGTCATCAGTTCTCGGGCATACTGGTTGTTTCCAGGTTCTGGCTATTGTGAATAGTGCTGCTATGAAAATAAAAGTGCGGATTGTGTTTCCGCTGTGTATTTTTGGCTTCCCAGGGTATATTCCCAAGAGCGGTATGGCCGGGTCAAAGGGGAGCTCAATTTCTAGTCTTTGGAGGAATGTCCATATTGTTTTCCAGAAAGGTTGCACAAGTCGGGCATTCCCACCAACAGTGTATGAGAGTCCCCTTTTCCCCACATTCACGCCAGCACTTGTTGCTTTTACCCTTTTGGATATGGGCCATTCCCTGTGGTGTGAGGTGATATCTCACTGTTGTTTTGATTTGCATCTCTCTGATGATTAGTGATGATAAGCATTTTTTCATATGCCTTTTAGCCATTCGGATTTCTTCCCTTGTCAAAGTTTCTGTTCATCTCTTCTCCCCATTTTCTAATGGGGTTGGCTGTTCTTTTCTTATATAGCTGTACCAGTGCCTGATATATCCTGGATATTAACCCCTTATCAGATGGGTATTGGGTGAATATTCTTTCCCATTCTGTGGACTGTCTTTCTATCTTGGTCACTATTTCTTTCGAGGTGCAGAAGCTCTTCAGTTTCATTTAGTCCCATATATTTATATTTTCTTCTAGTTGCTTTGTTAATGGTGTTTCACCTTTGAAGATGTCTTTAGTTTCAATGTCGTGGAGGAATTTTCCTATATTTTCTTCAACATACTTTATGGAATCAGGTCTGATATTGAGATCTTTAATCCATTTTGATCTGATTTTTTGTGCAAGGTGTTAGGACACAGGTCCAAATTCATTTTTTTACATGTAGCTGTCCAGTTTTCCCAGCACCACTTGTTAAAGAGGCTTTCCTTACGCCAGTTTGGACTCTTTGCACCTTTATCAAAGATTAACTGATCATATCTTTGAGGGTGGGTGTCAGGATACTCAACTCTATTCCATAGGTCCACAGGTCTGTTTTTATTCCAGTACCACGCTGTTTTAATTACTGCTGCTTTGTAGTACAGTTTGAGGTTGGGAAAGGTGATGCCTCCCATCTTCTTCTCTTCCCAAGGATTGCTTTAGCTATCCGTGGGGGTTTATTATTCCATACAAATTTCAGGAGTGTTTGGTCAATTTGTTTAAAGAATGTCATGGGAATCCTTATAGGAACCGCATTGAATCTGTACAAAGCTCTAGGGAGTATTACCATCTTGACAATGTTAATTCTCCCCATCCATGAGCAGGGAATGTGTTTCCATTTCCTCGTGTCCTCTTTTATTTCTTGAAGCAGTGTCTTATAGTTCTCTTTGTATAGGTCCTTTACACACTTGGTTAAGCTGATTCCTAGGTATTTGATTTTCTGTGGCACAATTGTGAATGGAATCGATTTCTTAATATCCCTTTCTTCTCTTTCGTTATTTGTGTATAGGAAAGCCACTGAATTTTGGGTATTGATTTTGTACCCTGCCACTCTACTATACATATCTATTGTTTCTAAGAGATTTTGGGTCGAGAGTTTAGGCTTCTCTAGGTATAATATCATGTCATCTGCAAATAATAATAGCTTGATTTCTTCCTTGCCTATCTGGGTGCCCTTAATGTCCTTTTCTTCTCTGATTGCTATGGCGAGTACCTCCAGTACTATTTTGAATAAAAGATGTGAGAGAGGGCAACCTTGTCGTGTTCCTGATCTTAAGGGGAAGGCTTTCAATTTTTCCCCATTGAGAATGATACTCGCTGTGGGCTTTTGGTAGATGGCTTTGACTACCTTAAGGAAGCTTCCTCCAATTCCCATTTTCTGGAGGGTTTTAATCATGAATGGGTGCTGGATCTTGTCAAATGCTTTTTCTGCATCTATCGATAGGACCATATGGTTTTTATTTTTTTCTCTTATTGATGTGATGTATTATGTTGATTGATTTGCGAATATTGAACCATCCTTGCATTCCCGGGATGAATCCTACCTGTCTTTTTCTTTAATCTTCAAATTGCCCTTGCTTCAGATCTCTTCACCCAGTGCTGGTCCTTGGGAAAACTGCATTTTTTTTCCTTTTGAGTCACACCCGGCGATGCTCAGGGGTTACTCCTGGCTCTGCACTCAGGAATTACTCCTGGTGGTGTCAGGGAACCATATGATATGCCGGGGATCGAACCGGGCCGGCACAGGCCGCCACGTGCAAGGCAAACGCCCTACCCGCTGGGCTATCGCTCCGGCCCCTGGAAAAACCGCATTGTACTTTGTGCATGCATCAATAATGGACATTTGGATGTAGTGCCAAATAAAATTTCTATAAAAAGTTCTCTAGAAATTGCCTAGGACCTTTTATTACAGTCTTAATAAAGATAAAATAATTGTCTTCTTCTTCTTCTTCTTCTTCTTCTTCTTCTTCTTCTTCTTCTTTTTTTTTTTTCTTTTTCCTCCTCCTCCTCCTCCTCCTCCTTCTCCTCCTCTTCTTCTTCTCTTCTTTTCTTTTCTTCTTCTTCTTCTTCTTCTTTTTTCTTCTCCTTCCTCTTCTCCCTCTCCTTCTCCTCCTTCTCCTTCTCCTTCCTTTCTTCTTCTCCTTCTCCTTCTCTCTTCTCCTCCTCCTCCCTCCTCCTCCTCCCCTCCTCCTCCTCCTTCTTCTTCTTCTTCTTCTTCTTCTTCTTCTTCTTCTTCTTCTTCTTCTTCTTCTTCTTCTCCTCCTCCTCCTCCCCCTCCTCCTTCTTCTTTCTCCCCCCCCTTCTCCTCCTCCTCCTCCTTTCTTCTCCTCCCTCCTCCTCTCTCCTCTCTCTTCCTCCTTTATCTCCTCCTCTTCTTCCTTATACTCCTCCTCCTCTTTCTTTTCCTCTAAATCTCAATTCTGAATTGGAGCTTTGTTGCTAATGAGCCTTAAGTGGGATCGGGAGGAGTCAGGACAGCCAGTCACCTAGCACATATCCTACATCGGCTAAATTCCTGTTTTTTTTTTGATACTGAGAGTAAATTTTTTATCAGCTTGATACCAATCTTAATTTATCTCATTAATTTCTCTCTGTATTAGTTCTTACCTGCAAGTGCCCAAAAATCAAAACCAAACTTATTCTATTCTAAATAACAATAATCCCCTAGGGAGCAAGAAGCCAAATTTTTTGGATTCAAGCCTTCATTTCTCTCAAACTTCAACTTTTAAATACTCTCAAGAATTACAGAGAATTTTTTTATAAGAATATGTCCATTGAGCTATATGTTGTTAAAAAATTTAAAAAGATAAGAGGGAGAGCCCCCCCCCCCCAAATAATTAAAAAAAAAATGTTGTTTTTTATTTTTGGGGGGGTTGGGGTGGGGGTTGGGATGTTTTTAATAATTTTGGTTTTTTTTTTTCTACTCCAAAAAACCCAATAAAAATTTTAAAAAAAAAAAATTTTGTATTTTTTATAATATTGTCTGAGGATTTTTTTCAAATTTTTATTTTTTTCCACTTGCCCTTGAATCTGAATAACTTTATACAGTACTGTAAATTTGACTTTCGTTGAGTTTGATGTCCGTCTTTTAAAAAAAATCTTCCCCCTTCCCCCCGGATAAATTTAAAAAAAAAACACAGCTTACAAAGGGTGTGGAGAACCAACTGAAAATGTCACCTGTCAGTTGTCATTGAGTCTGTCAGCTTTATCAGCTACTTCAGAATTCGTACATTACTTATTACAAGGAAAAGAAGGAAAATCCTAAGACTTACCTAACCTAGTAGAGAGTATGTGTGAAGGGTTTAGGATGGGTAGCGCCATATTGAGCTGTGTGACCTAACTTGTATATAAAACTTGTAATTAAAGGTTTGGATTCATCTGTTTCTTGCAGTTTAAATTGATGAGTAATTGCAAACTCTGGAAATGTGATGAGTATACCATGTAAGACTGTAGAAGTGAGGAAGCTCTTCACGTGCTGAAACTAAAGACTGGCATTTTGGGGCTCAGATTCAATAAGTACTGTTTATATACCAGGATACGTGAGATGTAAATGTAATAGGTCACTTTTCACCCTTTTGTAGCTATAAAATTAAAATTTTGTAGAACAGTAATAGCTTGTACTACTGAATTAACAAAGTTAATACTAAAGTATCATTTTTTGGGGAAAAATATATACACACAGTTGAGTTTGTCACTGTTACCCTGTGTGGATTTGAAAAAGTGTGCTGATTGGTATATATATATATATATACATATATAACACTCATATATATTAGACACGCCACACATCTGAAATGGCCTAAAGCAGACACCCATGTAATTACAGTTGCAAGATGAAGACATTTTGGAAAGAACATTGTATCATAGTTCATTCATTTGCAGTGGATCTTTGTTCCTTTATACTGTGGTAATTTTAGAAATGAGTGTCAAGTTTGAAACTAGATGTGCTAAGTTGGGCTTTGCTGCTGGAACTGTGCACTGGGCCCTCAAACCGATGTGAATGTAGTTTCCGTGTGAAGCAGCAGCCACACCCAGCAGAATAGGAGGAAAGTCTAGAACTATTTCAAGTTTTATCTTTTTTGTATATGAAAATAAAATAATAATGTAATCATAAAAAAAAGAGGGAGAGGAACGATAGTACAGTGGACAGTGTACTTGCCTTGCATGTGACCAACCAAGCTTCACGCCCAACACCCCCATATGGTCCCTCTGGGGCGCGCATCAGGAGTAATCCCTGAGTGTAGAGCCAGGAGTTAGCTCTGCGTACTACTAGGTATAAAAATGGAAATGGAAAGAAGTCTAAAATATTTACTTATTAATTCAATTAAAGGTAACAATAGTAATACCACATATAACATTTAAAATATTTTATTATACCACTGTGAGATATAAAATTACTAAGATGCTCATGTTTGGCTTATGGTCATACAGATGTTCCAGCATCCCTTCACCAGTGCCCATTTCCCACCACCAATGTCCCCAATTCCCTCCCCCCCATCCCACAGGCTGCCTCTATGACAGGTTCTTTATCTCTTTTCTCTCTCTTCTCTCTCTTCCTTCTCATACATTATGGATTGCAATATATACATTTAGAAGTTATCATGTGTATCCCTTTGCCTATATTTAATGCTCAGTTCTAAGCTGGTATTATCATTTTCAACAATTATTAGCATGCTGTCCCTTCTCTGTCTTACCTAACATCTGACTCCCACATGTTTCCGGTAGACTCCACCTATTGACAAGACCTCCTGACCCTAGTTTTGCCTGACCTTAGATGTTGGTGTCATCACTTGTATCACTTTTATCACTTGTCTTCCCGTTGTTCATTGATTTGCTCAAGCGAGCACCAGTAACATCTCCATATGTCCTGTCGTGCGCTAGTGTAGCCTAAGGGCATCTGTTCACCCAGGAACACGAAGAGCATCAAACGTTCAGGTCACAGGAATGAGGTCTGTAATTGTTACTGTTACTGTAACTCAATACCTGTTCGTCAGAGTCCCACCCTACAGTGAAGCCTATTTCAAGCCCAGGTATGCTTGAATCAGAGACACAGATACAAGGGGTAGAACTGCTACTGGCTCTCCTTGTGCTTGGCTGATCGTGAGGCATCCGGGAGGGAAAGTGGGTTCTAGCTCTGGCCTGTCATCCCAATAGAATCTTGCAAGAAGCCAGAGGAACCCCCCCCCGCACCATAAGGGCAGCCATTTTCAACATCCAGTCTCCACAGCTCCACTCAAGAGAAAAGCCAATCTCTCCATTTCTTCCTGTTGCAGGTGACCACGCGGTTCATCACTAAATGCATAAACTGAAAGCTACCCAACTGCATGGCAGAGAGTATCCCAACCACACGGCAGAGCCTGGCAAGCTACTCATGTCATATTTGATATGCCAAAACAGTAACAGTTGGTATTATACTATATCAATTGTATCATAATATATATATAATGATATATTATGATATGTATTTATATTACATAAATAAATGCAGTCATTCTATATGTCTTTCCTTCTGGCTAATTTGACTCAACATGATACTCTCCATGTACATCCATTTATAGGCAAATTTCACAGTTTCATTTTTCCTAACAGCTGCATAGTATTCCATTGTGTAGATGTACCAAAGTTTCTTTATCCAGTCATCAGTTCTCAGGTGCTCTGGTAGTTTCCAAATTATAGTGCTGCTATGAAAATAAAAAGTGCAGATGGTGTTTTCTGCTGTGTGTTTTTGGCTTCCCAGGGTATATTCCCAGGAGTGATATTGCTGAGTCAAATGGGAGCTTAATTTCTAGTCTTTTAGGAATATCCATATTGTTTTCCAAAAAGACTGTACCACTCCGACATTTCCACCCACAATGGATGAGATTCCTTTACTCCCCACGCCAACATTTTTTGTCCTTGCTCTTTTGGATATGTGCAGTTTCTGTGGTGTGAGATGATATCTCATTGTTGTTTTGATTTGCACCTCTCTGATGATTAGCAACGATGAGCAATTTTTAACTTTTTTTAAAATTTTTATTTATTTTATATTTTTTCCCTTCCAAAAAAAAATTTTTTTTTTTGCTTTTTTTGGGTCACACCCAGCGATGCTCATGGGTTATTCCTGACTCTTTACTCAGGAATTACTCCTGGTGGTGCTAGGGGGGACCATATGGGATGCCGGGATCGAACCTGGGCCGACTGCGTGCAAGGCAAACGCCCTACCCGCTGGGCTATCGCTCCGGCCCCCCCTTCAAATTTTATTACACCTCTTTTAGACATACAATTGCAAGATGCTCATGCTCAAGTTTTGGTTCTACAGTGTTACCAAGACCCATCCCTCCACCCAAACCCATCTCCCATCACCAACGTCCCCACCTCCCTCTCCCCCTCCCCCCCCCCCAACTACTTGGTGGGTTCTGTATATCTTTTCTCTCCTCTCTATCGCTCCCTCCCGCCTACCTTTCCTACACTTCGTAGAATGCAGTACATTAAAGGACATATCTGTTTCCACTAGTTTGATGGACCACGTGGCCAAGCGGCGCGCAACTTAGGGCTTCATGGTCAGCATCCAGACAGTGATTATGGCAGCTAATGTGGTGGGCGAGTCTCATCTGGCTGCTTCCGGCGCCCCCAGAGGTTCTGGGCCCACTCCTAAAACCCATCTGTCCTCCTGGGGGCCTCATGGTCAGCTGAGCTAGGGAGAGCCGAGTTCCAGTTCCCCCAGCTGCGTTTGAGGCTCTGCATACTATGGCTGGTCGCCCCCCCAGGGCAGCTCCTGGGCAGGGGCTACCAGGCTCAGATAAAATGGAGAGGGAAAGGGGCGACTCGGCTCCATCTGACGAATTCCCAGTGATTCCCGCTTCTGGGAGCTGCCTACCTGGGCTCGAACTCGTTTTGCTCTCGAAAATATTATTTTTTCAGGGGTTAAAAAGACAGATCAACAAGCTAGAGTGCATAGTTTGCATGATAAATGCTTCAGACTCTGGCACTCCCCAAATCCCTTGAGCATCAACAGGAAAAGCAGTTTATCCAGCTTACAAATCAATTCCATAAACACTTTTATGAAACCATTATTTTATAGTATGCAGTTATTTATTTTTCATTTAGTCTTATAGACTATTTAGAACACATGCCCTCAACAGTAGAGATTAAACAAAATGGTTGACTTGTATTGATTCATAAAAGAAAAGCTTCCCCAACGGGGCTTCCCCAGTAGTGTTGAGGGTTGTGTGTGTGTGTGTGGGGGTGTTACTTCTGGCAATTCCTGGATTGAGCGGTGCAGTGCTGCTTGGTCAGTGATACTTGAGGGGTATCAGAACTTTACCTGATGGTACTTAGCAGGGCATACAGCTGGGATTAAGGTCAGGACAGTGAACATGTAAGGTCTGTTTTCTAGCCAAAATTTCCCCACTATCTCCCAGGTTCCCTAAGAGCGTTTTTTTTTTCTTTTTTGGGTCACACCCGGCGACGCTCAGGGGTTACTCCTGGCTCTGCACTCAGGAATTACTCCTGGCAGTGCTTGGGGGACCATATGGGATGCCAGGGATTGAACCCGGGCGGCATGGGCTGACCAGCGTGCAAGGCAAATGCCCTACCCGCTGGGCTATCGCTCCAGCCCCCTAAGAGTGTTTTTAATGAAATATTTTTTTTCAACTATGAGTATTTTGATAAAGAATACAGCGATCAATGTTTAAATTGTTACCATGGTCTTTGTATGTATCTTGGTGACATAAATTTCTTCTCTATTGTTGACTCCATTAATAGAAATTTTAGCATGGTAGGGCTCAAAGCTCTAAATATCTTAGAGATATTGTGAAATTTACTTATACTTTTGTCTCATTGATCCTTGAAAGGATTTCCCACATCCTCAGACCCGGGTCAGCCCTGTGCAAGGCAAACACCCTACCTGCTGTGCTATCGCTCCGGCCCCTCAAATGCAGTATTACCAGGGGCTTTTTACTTTTGTCATCTCAGCCAAGGAGTCATCATGGTAGAATTAGCGGCTGCAAATTTCACATTTTTTGTTCAGGTCAGACATGAGACAAAGAAACTTTAACCTGTTTAATCTAATAGTTATGTTATGCCTGACTTCTTTATTTATATTGGTTCATATGGTTTATATGATAAATATAGATGTGCATCAAAGTTTATAAATATTTTATAGTTAATATAAAGTAGATTGATGAGATGAAGATAATCTTTCAGGCTGACAAATGAAGCGGCTCAACTTCTGCAGATCGTCCAAGGACAAAGTCGGGATATGGACAAGGAACAAAGGCATAAATCAATTCTGCTTTCCCAGTTTGACCAAATCCATGTTCAAGTTCCAACAATTGTTATCCTTATACAAGAATCTAAAAGAATAGCTTTTTTGTTGTTGTCCACAGCCCATAGTGCTGGATTTGGGGGGTAGTACTGAGAGGGCAGAGCAGAGTAGGGTGTGGAAACCAAGGATTCCCATATTCAGAGAATGTGCTGTGTTACTTGAGCCACGTTATGACCCTAAATTAATGACATTTTCAATATACACACATATATGTGTATCTCTTTCTCTGTCTCTCTGTCTCTGTCTCTCTGTCTCTATCTCTGTCTCTGTCTATATATATGTTTTCTTGGCTTGCTGTTCAAAAGCAGGCAACATATATTGATGTCACTTCAAAGAACACAGAGGTTCCTGTTTTTA
This sequence comes from Cryptotis parvus, assembly GCA_021461705.1. Taxonomy (NCBI): domain Eukaryota; kingdom Metazoa; phylum Chordata; class Mammalia; order Eulipotyphla; family Soricidae; genus Cryptotis; species Cryptotis parvus. Next base: position 9,671 of record JAJIBD010034983.1, read on the forward strand.
AAAAAGCATATGTTTCAATTTAGGCCAGTTTCAGTTTAAGTACCAAAATATAAAAAAAAAACAAACTGATATGTGGGTGGAGAGTTATAAAGAATTTTTAAATGGTCGTGAGGATAGACAAAAAGAAGTTTTCGGTATCTTCAAGTGATAGAAAGGACTTGCTTAATTAGATGTCAGGTATTATAGAAAAAAAAGAAATCCACAGATAATACTATTTTTAAGAGAACCCAGATATGGTACAACGTTGCTTTAAGAGACAAGTTAGAAGATTGAATCGATTCCTGTTAGGGTTTTTTTTCTAGATCCTAAGAATTAAAATCTTGTCAGGGAACATATTGGAAAATTAGCTCTCATAATGGTGATGAAGCTTTCTGACTCAATAATTTTCATTTTGAGAACCTAGGATATTCTAGACATGGTATACTTGATCTGATGAACACTAAGACTGTGTATTAAATTTTAGGGTATAAATTAACCAAATGTTTAGCTATAATTTGGGAAAATAGGGATATAAGATCTGGAAGCATGAGGCAGGTATGAACCTGCTTTTACTTTGACCAATGTGCACTTTCTCTTCTCATTAGTCTTTCACTCTCTGGGAAGGGGAAGTCTAAGTGTTAGACATCTTCTAACTTCACTCATTCAAAATATATTTTTCACTCATTGCTTATGTACTAGATTCTCTGTTAGGCACTAAGGATACAACCACAAGTTCTAAGAATGTAGTTCAGGGGTTAGGAAAACATTCCTTGCATGAGTAAGACTCCAAGGTTGATCCTCAGCACCTCTTGTGCCCTGAACAACAGTCCCTGGCTGGCACCGTTGGACCTGCGTCATTGCCAGACCATAGCATTGAGTAAATGGATTCAGTTGGTGGAGCATCACAGGGAGTGTCTCTGGAGCCCTCTGCCCCCTGAGCATTGCTTAGGAGCACCTCCAATGCAATCATGGACAAAACAAATTAATTTACTTGGCACTTGCAATCTAGTTGAGGAAGCACAAATTTAAACAGGTGATAACAGTTGTGAGAGAGCTTATAAAGGAAAACAGAGCAAGCCCTGAACGTGAGTAGGTAGGATCTCTAACCTGGTCTTGTGCAGCAGGACTTAAGCTCTGCCTTGTGTCCATGCCAACCATCAGAGTTAGCAGTGTGATGGCTAATTGTGCAATGCTGCAAACAGGGGATACATGAAGTCTTGTTAGAGTGACTGAACAGTCTAGGTTTTCCAAGAGCCAGGGATTCCCTGAGACATGGGACTATCCCTAAAACTGGATTTGTCCTGGGTAAACCCAAATGATTTGATCGCATTAAGTTGCCCCCTACCCCAAGACAGTCAAATGAGAAACATAGGTTCCTTTGCAAGCTCAAAGAGGCCCCCTGGGAATGATAAAGAATTGTCCCTCCTTGCTTTCTAAAGGAAACAGCAGGCAAAGGGATGGGCTGTAAAATGCCCACAGTCAGTCATAGCAGGTGAATCCTGAGAGCAGGTCTCAGCCACTGTAAAATTTTGTTCTCTGTGGTACTGAGAATTTCCAGCAGCCGCCCAGCCCAGTAAGCCTTCTTTAATTACAGAGGGGGTATGGTTAAGTGGCTTTACCATGGTTACATAGCTAGCTGAGAGAATAGGTGATGCAGGTCGGTTACCATGGAAACAGACCCTGAGATGAAGATGCTGTTACAGATGATTTATTAGAGCTGGCTCTTGAGCATGAGAAAAGCAGTGAGGCAGCTGTAGCTCAGGCAAGTCTTAGCCAGAAATTTCTAAGGCTTGGAGGGACCTTCAGAGAAGTGTGGATTGAAATAAGAGGTTTGGGTCCAGCTGTCACTGTACATAGGCTCCCCAGAGGGGAAGCGTGACCTTGTGGCTAAGGGTCTTTCCTCTGAGTGCTTAATCCAAAGCAGTGCTGGGAGGTACCTTGTCTAGCACCACATGTCTTTGGAGGTCAGTTCAGTGTTTTCACAGTTCCACATGTCTCCACTAATGGAGAAATACCTGTAGACATTGGTGGGCTCTTGATTTAGTATGTAATGAATAAAAAGTTCCTCGTTCCAGAAAGATGAGGATCAATAAAGTAAAATCATCAAGTTGTTAATAATGAATGAACATGTGGTTGCAAATGGGAGATAATTACTGTGTGGGGTTTTTTGACTAAAAAAGACATTAATTATTTCATGGGGAAGCTAACTTTTAAAAATACAAACCGATATGCCCACAAAGTGAGACCTTTATTGCCATAAGTTGCCAACACAAAATATGAAATGACAGTTTTCAGCTAGTTTAGTATGTGTTCTGTGGATGGCAGAGAAATTTTAATACAAAGTTAATAGGAGAGTTGAGAAAATGGATCTAGAAAGTGTTTTCTTTTTTTTTTTAAGATTCACATTCTTTTTTTTTTTGAGAAATAAATAGCTGTGCAGTCAAGTTTTCAGATTTTGATTTTGTTAATTTTGGGCTTTTCTGAACTATTTATATAGCATTGCATAAAAATAATCTACTATACTTATATAAAATTAGCCCATTAGAACTGAATCCTATTAAAAAGATAGATAAAGGCATTAATTTATTTTTCACCTCTAAATCTGAGATGGTGAAATTTCAGATGAGGATTCTTCAAATCCAGCCATTCATTAGAATTTCCCAGGCACATATAATAACTCTTTAGGCTTCACCTTGGACATTATGAGTTAGAATCTTGAGGAGGCCTTCTAGATTCTATTTTAGCCAAGCTCTATAGGTCATCCCTACAGAACAAGTTTAGTGTATTGATTTTCTTTTTTTAGAATTGCTTGCATAAAAAAGTTTATGTGGCAGACTAAATTTTTTTGTAGTTGACTTTTTACTGTGGTAGAATTGCTGTGACTGGCATAAAGGTTATCACTTAAATCCATTTTTAGGTGTTCTGTTTAAGAGTGTTAGTACGTTTACACTGTTCTTCAGACATTGCCACCATCCATCTTCAGAATTCACTCTTCCCCAAATGAAACTTTGTAGACAGTAAGTGAAACCTTCCCATTCTCTCTTGCCCAAGCCCTCAACAATCATAGTATAATTTTCTATTTCTCCTAATTTGGCAATTGGGTGCCTTCTCTCAGTGGAATCATATCGTATTTGTCCCTTTGTGACAGGCTAACATCACTTAACAAAATGAGTTCAAGCCTCATCCAAGTTGTAGCATGCAGAATATTTTTCCGTTCAATCCATTTAACTATTGGGACTAGAGTGCTTGAAAATGATATATAAATCTGCTTGATTCCCTATCTCAATGATTTTGGATATATACCCTGAAGTAGAATTGTTTGGCCATATGGTAATTCTATTTTTATTTTTAATATTTTTTAAGGATTCACCCTAACATTTTCCACAGCAGTTGTATCATTTCACATCAGCGCTGGAAAAAGTTCTAATTTTTTCACATTCTCACCAACACTTCTTTTTAAATTTTATGATAGCCACTCTAAGGGATGTGGAATGTATTTCATTGTGGTTTTGATTTACATTTCCCTAAGGATTTGTGATGAAGAGTATCTTTTCATGTGCTTATTAGCCATTTGTAATCTTTGGAGAAAATTTTATTCAAGTCCTTTGCCCTTTACCCCCGGATTTATTGGAGTGTGATTGACATGTGGAAATGTATATATTTAGGGTGTTTAATGTGAGCTGTGGAATATATGTACATTGAGAAATGGCCACCACTATCAGGCTAATTATCACATACATCACTTTGTGTAGCTCTTTTCACGTGTGGTGAGGACACTTGAGATGGACTCTCAGTGAATTTCAAGTATGCAATACATAATTAATAATTACAGTCATCATGTTATTCATTAGGTTCCCAGACATATTCATCTTATAATTGAAACTTTGCGTCCTCTGACCAACATCTCCTAGCATCCCTTTCCCCCAGCCTCTCTATGTTGTGTTTTTTTCTTTTTTTTACTTTACAGAATAAGTAAGTTCATAATAGATAATAGCTGTCTCTCAGTGTCTGGCTTATTTAATTTAGCATAATGTCCTTTAGATTCATGTTGTAGAAAATTGCAGGATTCTTTTCTCCTGCTTTGTCAAATCTGCTGTTGAAATACCCTATTGAATTCTTCATTTCCGTCATTGCTTTCTTTCACTCTAGTTCTGTTTTTTGTTTGTTTTTGTATGGTTTTTGTTTCTTTGTTGAACCTCTTGTTTTGTTCCTTTTTTAAAACATATTTATTTTCAAAATGTATAAAGGTAAATTTCCCCTTCTTTTTTTGTTGTTACATTGACCAGGATATGTGTGTATCATACATGCTTGCTTACTCACCAGGTTTCTATCCCTTGGTTGCAGTAATTGTGCACACTTGGCAATGCTTCAGAGCTTGCATGCTCTTTTGCAGTAACTACGGGGCTAGAAAACAGGAATTTATGGATCATGCTCTGCACACCTGGGGCGGTGGCAGGGAACAAACTCACAGCTTCACACTTGCAAAGCACCACCCGAGGTCTCTGGAATTGTGTCCTTAATTTTGTGGTTTTCTGTCTGTTCTTACAGTATATTAATCTTTTTGAAAGGATTAGTCCTGATTATCAATTAAGATAGTTCATAAATCTCCATTGCTTTCAGATCAGTTATTGGAACATTATTAGTTTCTTTTGGTCTTATGACACTCAGCTGATGATTTTGGGGTGTGTGTGTGTGTGTGTGTGTGTGACTTTATTTGGCATTTCTGATCCTTTTCTCTCTCTCTCCTCTTCTTTTATCACCTCTTCTTTCCTTTTCTTTATTACTTTTTAGGAGGGTTACATCTAGTAGTGCTCCTGGCATTGCTCAGGAATGATTCCTGGCAGACTTCTGGGGAACATACAGGGTGCTGGGGATTAAATCTGGGTTTGTCACATTGTAGGCAATTGCCCTACCTGCTATAATGTCTCTCCAGCCCCCATTTTTGCCCTTTCTTTTAGACTCATAGTTGTGCTTTGGCAGACTCTATTCTTTTTAACAGTCAGCTTCAGCTTGAGGTTTTGGATAGATAATCTGGGAGAGCCTTTCGGCACATGGGACTTGTATTTGGTATCTATTTTGGAGTGAGGTGATTCACAAGACTCTAGGTGTAGGAGATAGGCAGGTCATAGGCTGGAAATAGGTGTAATTGAGGCACAGGCTGGAAATAGATGACTAGGACTGTTTGCTTGGTTTTATGGCCCCCATGAAGCTACAGGATGGGTTCTGCCTGGATTCTCTGGCTAACTTCTTTGTTAAAGGAGACTGGGTATTAGCTTCAGTAGAAGCCAGAGTTATGGCTTAGCTTCACCATCTGAGCGAGTCAGCAAAATATTCAAGACTGGCACAGCTGCTGTCTTTGGACAACTGTGAGTATATGGCCGAGTTGCACTAAATTTCCTAGTCAAATGGAGTCATTGACTTGGCTCTGCAGATTGTCAGAGCCTCTGTCAGGATTCTCTGTCTCCCTGTGCTTCCTTAAGGGGGCTGATGAAGGACTAGAGGTTCTGTGCAGGTCAGTTTGTCTTCCTGATTTTCTTGAATTGTCTGGGTTGTCTTACAACTTGCTACAGTTTCTTAAAAACAATAAAAAAGTATTTTTTAAGGCATGTGAAGTTCTCCATATCTTTGGGAAGTTACTGTATTCCTTTGGATTCCAATCTTCTAATTTGAAGAAGCAGTCTAGTATTATCGCTGGCTTTAGCGAGCGACTCAGCCTGGCTGAGACTTGAGGTATTTTCAACCCCTTTCTATGAATTTTACCACTCCCTACCTCTTCTTTTTTTGCAGCAGGGGAGATGTTTGGCCTTCTCTGAAGTCCACAAATATAACCCGGGTGCTGAGAGTTCTTTATTTGTTTTCCCTTGAACAGTTCTCCAAATTCCTCATATTTGTGTGCTGTCCTCCCAGTTATGCAGATGTGGGCTGACTTTCTGAAAAGTTACAGGTTATTTTTAAATATCTTCTGCTATCTCTGGAATATACATGTCTAGATCACCATGATGGGACTATGGATGAGGAACTACTAACAATGAGTCTTCTCTTGTGCTCATTGAGGTGGTCCATAGGCAAAGAAAGGCAAAGACGCCTCCTTAAAGGCAGGCGTCTTGATGAAATCCATGAGTTGTTAGTGGAATCTGTCTCTTTGACGAATTGTGAGTCTTGGATTCCAGGTTCTCAGCTCCTCCCAAACTTTTAATTTTGTCGATAATTTCAGTATTCTGGGTGGAGGGAGCGAGGGCTCTGGGGCAGGGCGCACGTGTCTGGAGAGTCAGCGGTTCACTCCATCTGCACTTACTTCCTTGGGATAGATGACAGGCTGAGAGATTTGTCTTGTCTCTGAGCTACAACACGCTCAGGAAAAGGTGCCCTGGGTAAAGTGAAACTATTATTCTTTCTCTTTCCAAAGCATCTAATTTGCAATATTTCGCTCCAACAGTATGGCGAAACTTATCCAGGCAGGCTAAGTTATCTAGGTAGGCTATACTGGTGAAGGAATAGATGTTGAAATATTGTATACCACATACCTATTTATGAATAACTTCGTAATTTCATGATGATTAGCAGCAATGATAACAATGAAATTGTAGGCTGGAGTGATTGTATGGTGGGTAGAGTGCTTGCAGACCCTGGTTTGGGTCCTATCACACCATATGGTTCCTTGAATCCACCAGGAGTGATTCCTCAGTACAGAAGTAAGAACTGAACACTTCTAGGTGTGACCTAGAAACTAAAAACAAAAAGCAAAGCAGTGCCACAAAATTAACAAGTTATGGTGAGGATGTGCAGGAAAGGAAATGCTCACACAGATTGTGGAGTGTGAACTGGGTATCCACTGTGTAAAACAGTAGAGAGACCCATCATATGGTAGAGTAATTTTATTTCTGGATATTTACCTGAAAATGAGAAAAACTTCATTGAAATATACATCCTTTCTTGTTTACTCAGTGCTAATCAAGATATGTAAACAATTTATGTGTCCAGTGATGGAGAAGTGAATTTAGAAAAATGTAATGGGGTTCTGGGCAAGATGGCAGAGATGGCAAGATAGCAGCAAGCCCTGGACTTGGTGGAGGGATGGCAGCTCCCAGTGCTCTGAACAGCCAATGGGGCCACAGATTTTCTGAGTGAGTAAAAGCAGGTGCCCTGTGGATATCCTGGCTTAGGGAGAGCACCATTAAACAAAGCTGCTGGTTGCCTGCCAAGAAATTCTGGCCAGAGTCAGTCGATTAAGGATGGCAGCAATGTAACCTCTGTGGTATGGTTGGAGACAGTTTATTTTTTTTTATTATACTACCATGAGACATACAAGTACCAAGAAGTTCATGTTTGGGTTTCAGTCTTACAGTGTTTTAGCACCCATCCTTCCACCAGTGCCCATTTCCCACCACCTTTCCCCAATTCCCTTCCCCCTCCCCTAACCTTCCTCTATGGCAGATTCTTTTTTCTCTCTCTCTCTCTCTCTCTCTCTCTCTCTCTCTCTCTCTTCCTTCTCTTACACTGTGGATTACAATACATACATTTAGAGGTGATCATGTGTATCTTTTGCCTGTTTTCAATGCTCAGTTCTAGGCTGGTATTATCACTTTTGACAATTATTAGCACACTGTTCCTTCTCCATCTTACCTAACCTCTGACTCCCACATGCTTGTGGTAGATTCTACCTTTGACAAGACCTGGTTGGAGACAGTTTTAATGCCTCTAAATAGGCTCAGTGAATCCAATTTGGCACCATTGTGAAGCATGGATGTTGAGGTCCCAGAGCTGAGGAGGTCAGAGTTACCCACTACCATTTCCTCCCTGGACCAGCCCATACCACCCACAGCATATTGTGGAGGAAAACTTCCCTGAACACCAACTGTCTGAAAACCCAGATGATTTTGCTGGACTGGTGTACCCTGGCCAGGTTCTGCTAGACTGGTGGCTCCAGCCCACCCAGAGTGCCCAAGCCGAGAAAGGTAGCAGCCCTGGCTCTGGTCTCAGTCCCTACTGGGGCTGCGGTGGTCATTGTTACTGGGGCTGAGGGGACGCAGTGCTGCCAGCAGATCTACTTGGACCAACAGAGCAAGTGCACCAGTAGCCTAAGGGAGTCCTCAGGCTCCCTGATACCCCAAAATTACCACTGTGCCTCTGGCCACACTCCAACAAACTCAGGACCAAGTTTCCAGAGAAGTTGAACTGCCCAAAGTTAGACACGTAGGAGCCATGCCCACAAACCACCTCCAGCTCAGCTATTCAAGCTCACTTATCTGCCATGCTTCAGTGACCCATAGGTAAACCTTGAAGGATCTCAGAAGCTGCAGTTAAAAAGCTCATTCACTGGCCATAATTTGGTGACTCATAAATAAATTTTGAGAGAGATCAGCATGATGCAGAGATGCTTCCAGACCCTGTCTGTTGGGGAGCGCCGCCGGGTCCCCAACAGTGCCGGAAGCGAGTTCCCTTCTACCTCCGAAGCCGGCGGGGAATGGATGAAGACTCAGGAATCCGATGCAGTTTTAAAAGGGCTTTACTATCACAGGATCCAATATACAATCTAAGAGCAGGGGAAAACCTCCGGACTCTGGGTTCCCAGCTAGGCCCCAGCCAGGTGTAGGCCAAGATGGCTGCCACCACGTGTTGAGGCCCAACAGAGAATGGAGAAGACGGAGAAGCAAAACACAAGGGAAGCCGAAATGGCAAAAGGGGGGAAAAAGAGAGCTTTTTTTCTTCTTGCAGCTTATTTTATAGCTAGAAATCCCCAAACTCCCCAGCCCAGCCCATTCTGGCTGGGCTATCTAGAGATGAAAACAGGAAAATAGCTCTATAGAATGTAGCAACTTCAGGAGACCATCTGGTTGTTTACAAGGACCTAGAGCTAATTAAAAGCCTCCTAGCAGAGCTGGGAGAAGCTATAAGCTAAATGTAACTTCCCCTGGCAGGAAGGATCAAATGCCCTCAGGTAATTTCTCCCAGCACCTCACCTAATATCTTGAGCCAAGATCTTCCTGGAATTGCCTTTATAAGGTAGAGAAGGGGGGTTTCTGAGATGGCATGTCTCTGTACCAAAGACTAATACTAATGCCAGTTAAATATTTCTCGAAGCCTTCACAAGAGTCTCGTCTACGTCACGGTAGTTTTGTATTTTAGTTGCCTTTGAGTTATCAGGGAACCATGCTTGCTTGCTTGGAGGCAAACAGCATTTCTCTCTGGTCTAATTACTTAGAGATCCAACGTGGCCAGGCAAATATGCTGGTAAGATCTAGCTAGTCCCACGATGCTTGTGGTAGCATGAGAGAATATTTATACCAGCCAGTACAGAATACATGGTCAGATAAGAATGCCACATTCAGACTACCCCCCTATCTATGAAGTGACCTGCAGGAGGCAATCCAGGGCAGATGCAGAGGCCTAGGCTTTTAGGTGTCCTGCAACACCTGCCCAAGGCTGAGTCATTCAGGTACCCCTGAGGGAAGCAGGTGTGTCCATCATCTACTCAAACAGAGCCCGAACAGCTGAAAACCTCCACACTTCACAATTTCTGCCATGCTCCTGGCCAGACCTTACTGCTGAAAATAAGCCTCATGTAGAAAGTAATCTAGGGCTCTCTCAGGTGAGACCCTCTCTTTGGTGGGACACCTTTCTGCCAGAGGAACCCCCACACCATGAGGGCCACCATTTTTCACATCCGGACTCCCCACTCATCAGAGCTCCATCCAGCAGAAGAGTTGATCACAAGCCCAGCTCGTCAGAGACCCACCCCGCCCAGCAGAAGAATTTATCACAAGTCCAGCTCATCAATAAATGCTCGAGATTAGAGATGACTATAAGAGTATCCCACCTGCATGGCAGAGCCTGGCAAGCTACCAGTGTCGTTTTTGATATGCAAATACCAGTAACAATTATAGACCTCATTCCCATGACCTGATGGAATGGCTTGAGGCTCTTTATGTTCCTGAGCGAACAGACGCCCTTGGGCTACACTAGCATGTGACAGGACGTATGGAGATGTTACTGGTGCCCACTCAAGCAAATCAATGAACAACGGGAAGACAAATGATACAAGAAAGTAATCTGTTGAGAAACTCAGGTATGTGAAATATTGAGGCTTTCATGGAGTCAGGGGTGGGCTACCTCCCCCAACTCCCTATACTTCTGGAAGTGATGGTAACCATAAATATACCTCCAAAACTACCCAGTTAAAAATTCAACTTCAGTTGTATTACCTATAAAAATTTTGGGCTTCCTGGAGCGCTTAGTCACAACAACACTGATAAATCAGGAGTAATACACCAGGTTGGATGAGATGTAATGTAGAAGACATTCAATTTTGGTTAATAAAATATCAACACAGAAGGCTTAACCTCTAACATCTTAGCAATCTCTTATACAAAGGTTTAATAGCTTCATGGTGAGATATACAATCTTCACAAACTTTCCTCTGAGGAAACATTATTTTGGATCATTATTGTAGCAAATTATAACAAGAAATATAAAATAAATCATTGAGAACCTGCTATGAGGGTAGGCTTAAGGAGTGAACGGGAAAATAGGAAATACAGATGGTGGGAAGGTGCAAGGTATATTGAATATCTGTAACAAATCACCATGAGCAAACTTGTAACCATAGTGTATATATAAGACAATGGAAAAATAGAAAGAAAGTTTTAAAATGTGATGTCTATCTACAATTTAATATAATTATATGCAATCCATGGTATTGAGTTTACATTGAAGAGGTCATTGTGCTGAAGTAGAGATAGTGAATTTGCATGAGAATCAAATTCTGTTTTGCATTGAGAGCCCACCTTTCTCTAAACTAATGTCTACTGTCCCTCTCTTTTACTCTCCACCCTTTCCCTCCCTTGCTCTCACATCTGGTGTGACTACTTTTAGAATTCATTGTTCAGGCCAACTCATTTGAACATAACTGGAAGGTTGACTCATGTGACTGGTTAAATTAATCATGCATTAGAAGTCTGTCATTATGAGTTCACATTAGAGCTATCATAACTCAAATGTTGTCTTTTGAAGTAATTTTTCTTCCCCTTGTCCTGAACTTAACATCTCATTTCCATTTTGAATGAGAGGTCCCTGAAACGGCTTTTTCTGTCTTGCTCAGAATTATGGTGCAATTCATTGCTGAACCAATTGTAATGTTATTTCCTCTATTTTAAAAGAGAAAAAAATAGCTGGAATATGACTCAGACCTAAGTAAGATATTTTCTGCAGGATATATCTCTTTTTATAGTAAATATGTTACTCCATCATCTTTTGGGAATACAAATTTCTCAAATCATTGATAAGGTCACAGGCTTTAGAAATCAAAGGAACTTAGTTATAAATTATTTAAGAGAACAAGCTGTTCTGAAAAAGAATTCTTCAAATAAACCAGCAGTTATAACCAGTGAGGTAGACCACAGATTTTCAACCCTTCTACACCTGAGCATCATCTGTGGCACAAGAAAAGTGGTTGAAGACCACTTGTCTACAGCGTAGTAAGATGATTTCATTGGAGAACTTTAGAAAGTTTATTAAATTTGTTTATTTTGATCATATGTAGGTGTGCTCAGGGTCCTGGGTCCACACCTAGCAGAGCTTGGAATGATTCTGGCTGGTGGTATGAAGGCCAGAGGCACTAAGGACTTTTGACTCAGCAGTGCTGGGAGATTCTAGGACCATAATTGTGCATAGTACCTGGCCCTTAGAGAACAGTTTTGGAGGGGGCATCAAGTGTTTGGAAGGCTAAGAGTCACTGTGCAATACTCAGCCAACCTGTTGGCAGATTAATGTGAGAGTCCGAGGTGCAAGAGACCATCAGTATCACCACATTGGTGGTCCCACTCCCCATGAGCATCTTTACTTGGTGATGCTCAGGAGAACACATATTGTTGGAGATCAAACTTGGGTCAGTCACATTCTAGGCCTGCTGTACTATCACCCAGATCAGAACGTTTTAGTAACCGTTTAACAATTATTCTCTTCCTTGACTGGGAATCTATATCTATATCTATAGATATCTATATCTACATAGATGTATAGCTATCTCTATATCTATAGGCATAGATCTATCTATTGATATATTGATAGATAGATCTTTCTATCTTTTGATATATCAATAGATAGATCTATCTATTTATATGTTGATAGATCTATTGATATATCTATTAATAGATCTATCTATAGATATGGATCTATCTTTAGTTCTATATTTATATCTATATCTAGATATCTATCAATATATCTACAGATATATTTATATAGATCTATATAAATATATAGATATTATCTATATATTTAATATATCTACAGATATATTAAATAATATTTAGATTATCTATAGATAATATCTATAGATAATATATCTATAATAGATATTATCTATAGATAATATCTATAGATAATATATCTACAGATATATTATCTATAGATATACCAATAGTTAGATCTATCTATAGATCTATATCTATATCTTTATCTATATCTATATCTAGATAGATATAGATAGATATAGATATAGGTCTATCTATATATCAATATATGTATCTACCTCTATGTCTATAGATAGATATATCTATCTCTGTAGATATACATCTATGTAGATATATACACATGTTTATATATCTATATCTTTAGTGCCCAGTTATATATTTGCTAAACGTAGTTTAAATTTTTTATAAATTTGCATAGTGTTTAAATTCTATAAAAGTAAAGTTTCCACTATTTACCTCCCATAATATATCAGTCATCATGTAGAGGCATGATTTTGAGATATTGAAAGGTCTCTTTGTACCCACATTATTGCCATTTCAGTTTGACACTGTACTTGAAATTCTCACCATGGTAACAATTCCATTAAAATCATTAAAGTCATTTTCTGGAAGGTTACCGAGAACCTGCAAATGTTAATACTTGAGTTTAGTACTTGCTTCCGTTTATCTCTTGATTCTTGATGTTACTCACACATAACCCATTCTAAACGCCCTTATTTCTACCATCAGAACTTCCATAGCTCTTTGTATATTTAACAGTTGGTGGTGACAATTGCCTACCGCCAACTTTGAAGCAGGATTCATCTGTCTTTCCACATTTCTCCAAAGAGCAACTATTGTGCAGAGGTCTTACTAATGATTTCACAAGATAAATCATGAGGATTAAGAGCATAAACATGAGGAACATGTCTAGTTGCATAGTACATATTTCAGCTGTATCTCATATTTTAATTTGTCCAGAAGGCATCTCTTTATAAAACTTTATCTTTTCTCTTAAAAAATAAGATGAGTTTAATTTCCGTAATATAGAGAGCTTAAAATTGGTAGTAAAATTAAATTGCCTTATTGAAGAATGGGCAAAGACATCCCACTCCTGGGAGTATACCCTGGGAAGCCAAAAACACATAGCGGAAACAGCATCTGCACTTTTATTTTCATAGCAGCACTATTCACAATAGCCAGAATCTGGAAACAACCAGTATGCTTGAGAACTGATGATGGGATAAAGAAACTTTGGTACATCTACACAATGGAATACTATGCAGCTGTTAGGAAAAATGACTTCATTTCATGTTAGGAAAAATGTAATTATGAAATTTACCTATGAATGGATGGACATGGAGAGGATCATGTTGAGTGAAATTAGCCAGAAGAAAAAATATATAGAATGACTGCATTTATTTGCATTCTATCTCTATCTCTATCTCTATCTCTATCTCTATCTCTATCTCTATCTCTATCTCTATCTCTATCTCTATCTCTATCTCTATCTCTATCTCTATCTCTATCTATCTATATCTAGTATGAAACCAATATCCAAGGTCAGGCAAAACATGGATCAGGAGGTCTTGTCAATAGGTAGAATCTACCACAAACGTGTGGGTGTCAGAAGTTAGGTAGGACAGAGAAGGGAAATGTGTGCTAATAATCGTTGAAAATGATAATACCAGCCTAGAACTGATCAATGAATATAGGCAAAAAATACATATGATAACCTCTAAATGAATGTACTGCAATCCACAATGTGTAAGAAAAGAGAGAGAGAGAGAGAGGGAGATAAAGAACCTGCCATAGAGGCAGGCTAGCAGAGGGGAGGGAAGTGGGGACACTGGTGGTGGGAAATGGGCACTGGTGGAGGGATGGGTGCTGGAACACTATATGACTGAAACTCAAACATGAACATCTTTGCAATTGTATATCTCACTGTGGTATAATCACTCCCGTTGTTCATCGATTTGTTCAAACGGACTCCAGTAACATCTCCATACGTCCCTGTCGGGTGCTAGTGTAGCTCAAGGGCATCTCTTCACTCCACGAACACGAAGAGCCTCAGACCATTCCTTCAGGTCATGGGAATGAGGTCTATAATTGTTACTGGTTTTTGACATATCAAATACAACATGGGTAGCTTGCCAGGCTCTGCCGTGCAGGGTGGTATACGTTCAGTAGTAGGCCCTCATCTCGTGCATTTACAGATCAACAGGGAGAGATGGTCTTTTACCTTGGGTGGAGCTCTGATGAGCTGTGGAGTCTGGATGTTGAAAATGGTGGTTGTATAATAAAATATTAATAAAAGGATAAAAAGAATGGGCAAAGATATGTAGTTCTCCAAGAAAGATATACAAATGACCAACAAACATATTAAAAGTTCAATATCATCAAGGAAACATAAATAAAAATTATAATGAAGATCATCTAACACCCAGAGAGTTGGCCACTATCAAAAAAGTAAAAAATAATAAATGTCGGTGGAGATGTGGAAAAATTTATATCATTATTTTGGCTATAATGAAGTTTATAATCATTATCTTGGCTATATTAGCAGTGTTCAAGGATTACTCCTGGCTCTGAATTCAGGAATCACTCTGGACATTACTCAGTGGACTATATGTGGTGCCAAGTGATTGAACACAGGTCAGCTTCATACAAGTCAAGCACCCTACCTGTTTATACTATCCCTTGCTTGGCAGAATGTAAATTAGTATGAAGGTTTATTTAAAAATTAAAAGTAATTTTCTTGAAAAGTGAGATTAGAGTTGCCATATGACTAAGCAATTCTAGATTTTGATATTTACTCCAAGAAATTAAAAATATATATTCAAAAGGACATTTTCACACAATTATTCATTACAGCTAAAATATGGATATATAATAGCTAATGTCTGGAATCAACCTAGGTGTCCAGTACAGGTGAGTGGATAACAAAGGTGTGACATATGTACACAATGGAGTACTATGCAGCTGCAAGGAATGATGAGATGGTGAAGTTACAGAAACTAGGAGGAAACTGAAGAATACCATGTTTTGATTTTGGTTTTGTTATGAGACTACACCCAGTGATGCTCAGGGATTACTCCTGTCTTTATTCTCAGGACCATTTCTGGTAGCCTCAGGGGATAATATAGAGGCCTGGTTAGCTGCCTGCAAGGCAAGTTCCCCTACTCACTGTACTATCTCTCTTGTACCTGGAAGATACCTTGTTAAGTGAAGTGAGTCAGAAGAAGTTCAAACACTGTGTTATCTCACTTATCTATAACAGGATGAGAGTATATGAGATGTCAAAGAGGAGATACATATTAGATTACCCTTGACTCTAGAGTTTAGAGATGAGAAGGATAAAGAAGGAAAGAAATTGAGGGTACAAGTAAGAAGAGCAAGATTGAAGATATAGTAGGGGTCAGGGGCCTGGAACACATAAGCATTGCAGAGGTGTAGTATATCTGTATATCTAAAACCATAGCATCAATAACACTGAAAGCATGATATCCAACTTAAAACAACAACCAACTTAAAAATATTTCTGTCAGGGCCAGAGAGAGAGAGCAGGGCAGGTAAGTCTCCTGCCTTGGATGTGGCCAACCCAGGTTCAATTCCAGGCATCCTAAATTGTTCCCTGAGTCCCACCAAGAGTAATTCCTGAGGGTAAAACAAGTAGAAGTGCCTGAGAATCAATGGCTATGGCCCCAAAACTAAAAAAAAAAAATTGTAACTGTCAAGAAGGCAGGTTTGGAGTATTGGAGAGTACCTGGGGACATTAATGCACAGAAAGTTACTCTAGTGATGGGACTACTGTTGGTTCATTGTATGCTTGAAACTCAATTATAAATAATTTTGAAAATCATAGTGTTTTAGTAAAAATTTAAATAATTAGAAATAGAATTATCATGTAATCAAACAATCTCACTTCTTGGTATATATAGAAAATAATTGAAAACGATATTTTGAAGAGATATTTGCACTCATTTCATTGCAGAAGCAGTCATATCAACAAACAACTGGGGGCTGGAGCAATAACACAGCGGTAGGGCATTTGACTTGCATACGGCTGACCTGGGTTCTATTCCCCAGCACAACATATGGTTCCCCCAAGCACTGCCAGGATTAATTCCTGAGTACAGACACAGAATAATCCCTGAGCATTGCTGGGTGTGACCCAAAAAGCAAAAAAAAATAAATCCCGCAACAAAAAACAATTCTATCAACAAAGTGTCCATCAACATATGAGTGGATGAAATGTACAGTTGAATAATATTTAAGTCTATTCATTAATTCTGTTTGATTAGTATTACCAGGGATTGAACCCTGGGACCCTCCTACAGAAAAGTATGGACTCTTTCACCAAGCTGTATCTCTAGTTTTCTTCACTCTTTTTTCCGAGCTGTATCTCCAGTTTCCTTCCACGCAGGCTAATGTATCCTATTGCTTTGTCTCTGCCTTTATCCTTTCTTTTTCTTCCCTGCCCTCCTTTCTTCTACTCTCTTTTTTCTTTAACCCTTCTCCTCTACTTTCACAGTCATTTCCTCTTAGAAAACAGAGCAGATTGGTTTGTTTCAGCTGTTCTTAAACTTCCACAACCTTTTACATACTCATTGCCCTAATTGGCAAGCAACACCCAATTATTTCTTTCTAAGATGACAGAGTAAGTTATGCTCTGAGGACTATCAGTAGAGGTTTTCATAGCAGCCATTTCTGCTTTGATCTCTGTTCTTGGGAAAAAATCTTTGAAATTATTGTATTTTATTATTGTTGAGGTAATAACAAAGTCAATGTTTATTATGTCTTTGATATACAACTACCAAAGTGGTAGTAATATTGTTACTACTACCAAAGTGCCCCCAACCTTTCTACCATTGTCTTTAGTTTCCTTTTATCTTCCTGTCCCTCCTTGTCCTCATTCCCTTCAACTTACTGCTCACTTTTCAGTCAACAGGTTCTTGGGGAGTGGGGGGGATGTTAAACATTTTTTCTGAATAGTATAGTTATCTCTGAAAACTGGAGCGAATCAATTGCAAGTAAAGGAGAAAGAGATGTACCACCCGATAGGACTGAACAGGTGGAGAACAGGCGAGCTGAGAGAACCCAGGGTGCTTGTTCTTCCCTCCTGGAATGAGAGGATAGAATATTGGATTCAAGGAGATACTTGTTGGTGGTCTTGATCTGGAAAGCTCAACGTCCTTACTTGGAATTGTTCTTCCTCTCTTTTACATTCATTTATAGGCAACGTGGAGCACCCAGCTTGAGGATAAGGGGCTGGGATGACCAGTTTCATCATGGGTTACCAATTTTATTGAAAAGGAAGCTGAGTATCAGCTTTCAAGAAGATGGGGCCCTTGGGGCCTTTCTGCCAACAGTCCTGTAAGCTGATATCTGTGTTGGAGCTGGAAGAAGAAAGAAGCCATGCCATGCTTTCATGCTCACTGTCTCTTAGCCCAACAAAGCATTTTGCCCAGGGGGCAGTTTCTGTCCTTGTCATAAGTGTTCTTTATCATTGGACATTGTTTGTTTCTTTGCTCGGTTCTTTATATATCACATATGAGTGAGACATTCGTCTGTTTCTGACTGACTTATTTTGGTTAAGATGACACTTCACAAATACCTTATTTTTTTTTGTGGCCACACCTGGTGGTGCTTAGGGTCTACTCCTGATTTTGCACTGAGGTCTCACTCCCGGCAGGCTTGGCAACCATATATGGTGTTGAGAATTGAGCCTGAGTGGATAGAATGTGAGGCGAATGCTCT
>JAJIBD010034984.1:0-23695 GCA_021461705.1 Cryptotis parvus
AGACTTGTTAACCAGATGCCCTAAGGAGGTGACTCTCAGTAAATTTCAAGTCTCTCCTAATTTCTTGAGTTGATAAGGATTGTCAACCAGATACCTAGGAAGACTCCAAAGATATCCCTGCCTGTGTAAACACTCTAAATATCAGTGTGACATCTTGGTCATTCCTGCAGTAAATCACAAGTCTCTCCCCAATCTCCTGAGTTTGCTATGTTGCAAAAAGTTCTTTTCGGGGCCAGAGTGATAGCCCAGCGGTAGGCAGGCGTTTGCCTTGTGGCCAGCCTGTGCCGGCCGGGTTCGATCCCGGCATCCCATATGGTCCCCGAGCACGGCCAGGAGTAATTCCTGAGTGCAGAGCCAGGAGTAACCCCTGAGCATCGCCGGTGTGACCCAAAAAAGCAAAAAAAAAAAAAAAAGTTCTTTGTCTTAGAGTGCTATAAAAGCTGTGCTGTATCTCAGTTTGGGGCTCTTAGCCTCCTAGCCTGCCATCGGTTACGCTGAGAGCCCCAGCATGCTTGGAAAATAAAATAAAACCATAGGCCCAGTCTCTCAGAGTTTTCCTTGATAGGTGCGGCGTTCTGAGGCTCCCAGTCGGTCACCCCATCAGGTGGCCAACCCTTTCATGGGCAGGTGTGTGGTTATAAAGAGATCTTTTTTTTTATTACCGGTTTTGCCATTCAATATTCCAAAACCAGTAATAAAAAATAAGCAATACAAAATAAATTATTAAGGGTTTGCTTAGGGGCAGCCTTAAGCAGTGGTTGAGAAAACAGGAAATAGCTGTGATCAGAAGTTTCCCTGGAAAAGGGGTTGGGTATCTGGGGCAACTAGCAAAAGTGTGTAAAGAGGCTCTCAAGATAACAGGATTTCAGTGGTTGAGTAAATTTCCTCATACTGGGTTTCCCATCCACCCCCCCATTTCTTCACAGGCAGGTGGCTGAAATCTGTATATTACTAAAAAAAAAGAGCGTGAGATCAACTCTCAATAAAGTCATTAATATTCCTACCAGCCAATCAAAGGTAACCCAAGGCTCAGTTGTAGTGATTGAAAATAAACTTGGGCCTCTTAACTGCACTTTTGTTTTTGTGGTTTTGGTTCACAGACAGGGGGTGCTGAAGACTTACTCCTGGTTCTCTGCTCCTAGTGATTTTCAATAATCAGACCAGGGTTGGCCACATGCCGGGGCAATGACCTTAACCCACCAGTTATCTCTCCAGGTGCTGTTAATGCATTTTTATGTTTGCTACTAAGCAGTTAATCATGTGATCCGTGATTGTCCTTTCTCTGATTTGTTATTTCCAGTCTTGTTCTATCAGGAGACAGCCATTAAAGTCCCAATGTAATAATTAGGGTCTGTTGTCTAAAGCACTTCTCCACAGACCTCTGCGACTCTTAGGATCTGTGTGTGCCGCTCATAAGAATTCTTTCCTACAGGGGTGCAACAATTGCACATAATTACTTATGTCCACCACGCCACATTATCCTAAAATAACGGTGGGACCTGGAGTTCCTCTATCAAATTAGAAGGATCTTCCAAGAATTTTCCTAACTGCTGCATATATTAGTACAAGAGGTCATGCACTTGTGTGGAATGTAGAAGACCCTGTTTAATCCCAGTACCATCTATGTACTCCTGAGCCCTGCTAGAAGAGATCTCCCAGTACAGACCTGGAGAAAGCCCTGAGCACAGTAGGTGTGGCTCCATACAAACACAAAAAACCAACCCCCAAAGTCCTCTTTTCTTCTAAATAGCTGACTGCATGTAGAACTCAGAAAGCATTTTAGAATCAGTATAGGTATTTGCTTAAG
The DNA here is from genome assembly GCA_021461705.1 of Cryptotis parvus. Classification (NCBI taxonomy): domain Eukaryota; kingdom Metazoa; phylum Chordata; class Mammalia; order Eulipotyphla; family Soricidae; genus Cryptotis; species Cryptotis parvus. The sequence continues at coordinate 1,808 of JAJIBD010034984.1, forward strand.
TCCTTTAGCCAATCTACAGGTTTGGAGCGAGCAATTCTTTCTGCCTTGTGAGCTAAAAGTTTCCTTTGGCAAGACTCTTGCTTCCACCATGTTGGTCAGACTCAAGACAGTAAACACAGTGTTTCTAGACCCTGAAAGAACCAGCCTGCTGAAATCAGCGAACCAAGTTTCCACTTGGATTATGTTGGGAAGGGGTATCTTCTAAAGCAGGCTGAGAAGATACACTTGTCCGATCAGCTCCTAAGCTGGTGTTGTTGCAGGTGGACCCTACGGGTGACTTATGTGAGCCGGAAGGGGAGAGAGGCGGTCGCTTTCTTCCCAGCCGCCTCTGCCACTCGGGATCCACTGGGCAGGCTTAGGACTGATAAAGTCTGCGATGAGCCCCTGCACGGCGTGGGCCTGAGCCCCACCAGCCCTACGAGGTGGCCGTCAAGCCACACCTGATGCCCGCTTGATCTCTAGGCACGGGAGTTGATCCCCACCACCCGAGGTTTCTCGGGAAGCCATGGACTCAGGCTGGAGCGAGGAATTGCTCTTTACAGGAAAGGAAAGTCAGTCCTAGGCCTTACCCAGGGCTGCCTTAGGGTTCTTGTCTTCCTGCAGAAAAAGAATTTTCAGGAGTCGATGAGCAGTGAAGTAAAATAGGTTTTATTAAGGAGATTTTTTGGAGGAGGGGGGGGAGAGAAAGATAGAGAGAGAGAGTACACATCTCAAAGAGGGAGATGCAGGCAACACACGTGCTCAGGGACTACATGTGCTCGGCCACATGGGCTCAGGCGGCATGTGTGTCCATGCAGCATGTCGCGCCGCAGGCAACATGTGTGCCCAGGCAGCATCTTGCGCCCCAGGCAACATGTGTGCCCAGGCAGCATGTGCATGCTGTCCTTTGTTCAGGACGGCTTTCATAGATTTCTCTCCAAGTTATTCCCATATGGGGCTTCAACCTCGGTTTGCCAAGGGGAGTAGACTTTGGGAGTGGTCTTCTTTGACTGGAGTGCTTTTTGGAGTTTTCTGTGAGCTGGGTCCTGGGCCTGGGGGTTGATTTACTTCTTGGGAGAGTTAGTTATCTAAAGCCTTTAGAAGGGCCAGTGGCCTATGGGCTTCACACATTCCCCTTTGGCCTTCCCTTCCCCCAGGATTTATTGTTGATAATGGTCTTGTTAAGTTTGCTTTCAGCTTTCAATCAGGTGTGGCTCTGGATCTCCTCTTCTTCAGGAATTGTATTGCCATGTGGCCTCCCGCTGTCTGCCTGCCTACAACAATTCCCCCTAGAGATTTCACCCCTTAAATCTTTAAGGGGAAAGTGGTCGAAGGTCCATCTTCTGTATTTGCTTCCTGCTGACAAGAGGGCCTTGTAGACCCTGCCTACAATTCCTCTCACACTACCTTAGTTTAAATGGGGACCTAGGCAATGAATGAAAGTTGGGTTTTTGAAGCTTTCATCATCTGCAAGACAAAAACCAGATGAATTAGGCTAAGGAACATTACTTTGAAATGATTAGACCCTGAAGGAGTAAAAAAGTTTACTCTTTTTGCATTTTAAGGTAACACAATTGATTTTTGTACAACATAGAAAAACCTCGGCCCTTCCACTGAAGGTTTAGGTAACTTCTACCCTGAACATTTGAGCATTTGCCTGAAGTTGCCAATCCTTGAGATTTATTTATGGCACATGAAGCACAGTTCTGAGTTACTTTCAACTGCCTTGCTTAATCCCTTTCCATGGACGATAGTTAACCAATTTGGATGCTAACTTGAAGGTTTTAAGTAGACTTAAGAGCACATCTACCTTTTTGCTGATGTTTCTGGTCAGACTGATAAGAGTATGTATAACCTGAGTTCTCTTCTAGACAATGCTGATTACCTAGGGTTAGTAAAACAAGTTTTATTTAGATTACCTAAAGGGGTATTTTTTAAATTAAGCCTATTTGGGTGCATACATGTATTTAATTAGCTTTTGTGGAGCTAGAATCTGATCTTTACAAAAGTTATAGAAATATGGTTTTCTCTCCACCTTCGCTTTAAATTTGCCAAATGACTTTATAAACCTGACTTGTTCTTTTGCATAAACACAGCAAGACTGGAGAACTCTCCACTTAGGGTACCCCTTTACTGTTGCAGGACTCCTCCTAAGAGCCCCTTTCTCTACCCTATGGAGGTTTTTAGGCTCAAAACATTAGCATATAAAAAGACATTGGGTGAGGTGCTGGGAGAAATTAGCTGAGGGCATTTGACCCTGCCAGGAGAAGTTTACATTTGGCTTGCAGCTCCTCCCAGCTCTGCTGGGAGGCTTTGAATGTTCATCTCTAGATAGCCCAGCCCAGAAAGGGCTGGGCTGGAGAGTTTGGGCGGATTTCGAGCTATAAAATAAGTTGCAAGAAGAAAGAAGCTCTTTCCCCCTTTTTTTGTCTTTTCGGTTTCCCTTAGCGTTTTTGCTTTTCCGTCCTCTTCATTCTCTGTTGGGCCTCAACACGTGGTGGCAGCCATCTTGGCCTACACCTGGCTGGGGCCTAGCTGGGAACGCAGAGTCCGGAGGCTTTCCCTGCTCTTGGATTGTTATTGGAACCTGTAATAGTAAAGCCCTTTTAAAACTGCATCGGATTCCTGAGTTTTCACCCATTCCTCACCGGCCCGGAGATAGAAGGCAACTTGCTTCCCGGCACTGTTGGGGACCCCGGCGGACGCCCCGACATCTGGTGTCTCTGGGTGGGCACGACGAACATCGTCTGGCCTGATTTTCATCGGACAGAGATCATCTGCCTCTGAACCAAAATGATGGATATCTCATGGTATAGATACATTGTATCTTTTATTGGGTCAGAAGCACACATAGCCCCCGTTAATGAAGTTCCTTTTTGAGAACTACTTTACCCTTTCAGAAATCTTCTGGGTCCTTGCGATTCTTAAACTGTACCTCTGCATGAGGGCAATGTCCTAATAGAGAGAGGGAGGAATGTAATAGATTGAATGCAACCTTAAGGGATGAGGTTTGCTCAGAGATGAAAAAAAATGAGTGAGAATCATAAAATTACAGATAGACTGGTCTTAAAAGCTTGAGGACAGACTTATTAAACAGAGTTTAAAATTCGAAAAGAAATTAGAAGAACAGGATTTAAAATTCGAAGAAAAAATTAGAAGATCAGGAGAGCAAAATTATTAAACAGGAAAAGAAATTAGAAGAACAGGATTTAAAATTCGAAGAAAAATTAGAAAAACAGGAGAGTAAAATTATTATACAGGATTCAAAATTAAAGGAACAGGAAAATAAAATTACTAAACTGGATTCAAAATTTGAGGAAAAATTTGAAGAACAGGAAAGTAAAATTATTAAACAGGATTTAAAATTTGAAGTAAAGTTTGAAGAGCAGAAGAAGGCTATCAGTAAAATAAGCACCAACTTAGAGGGAGAAATTGACAAACAGAGTTAGAATCGAGGGACAGAAAGAAGAGGTCTGGAAGTTAGATATAAGATTGAAAGAACAAAAAGAAGAAATATATAGGAAACTTGGAAACTTAAACCAAGAAATGGATGTGTTACGCAGGGAGATTTCTGATTTCATAGCTTATCAATCAGGAAATAGCACATATCCGATTCTGAGGCTTGACCCAACTAAAAGCCATTCACAAACACGCCCTAAGGCTGTAGACTTGAAAAAGGTGTATACGTTTCCGGAGAAAAAAATCTAAAAAGAGTTCTAAAAAGAGTCCTAATGTGGCTGATAACAGAGGAGGAACAGGGAAACCCAAAGGAGGCAGGCTTTCAAACTGAAAATCTCCCCGGAGTTAATACCTTCCGAGGGGAAGATGCCCCTCTAACAGATACTACAAGCTCTGACGGGGAAGAATGGGAGGAACAGGTTAGCTCGTGCAGGCCCCAAGAGCCTTGCTGTTCCTCTAGTGGTCAATCTAATAATAATCAAAGAGCAAAGCCCAGCAATCTTTCTCATGACCAATCTAAATATAAAGCAAAACCAATTTATGAAGAATTGAATATTGAGTCAATAAACCCATTCAGGAAGGCTTGCGACAAGTTTGGAATAACAAGTCTTTATTCTTTAAAATATTTAGCTGATTGGAGCCGAAGAGGAGAGTGGGTATTTTGTCAGACTTTGAAATGGTAGCCCGTACTTGTCTGAGCGATTCACAGTTCGTACAATGGGAAATGTGGTATGTAGATGGGGTTAACATGAATATTGACACTTTAAGAGAATCTGGCCATAATGTAACTCTTGCCATGCTGAGAGGTGAAGGTGAATGGCAAGAGAAAGAAAAACAAGCAACATTACCTGAAGCTGTTTTAAAATTTGTTCGGGATACAGCATTAAAAGCATGGGAAAGAGTAGATGCCGACTCAGAAAATCTAGGTAGCTGTACAAAAATTTACCAGGGTCCTAATGAACCATACTTTGATTTTATTGGGAGATTAGGTCAGATAATCAACAGACAGGTTCAAGACCCATCCGCTCGACAAACCCTAAAAGCGAACCTTAGCATATGAGAACGCTAATCAAAAGTGCCGAGCAATACTATATAGTATTAAGGAAAAGGAAGACCTGATGGGATATCTAAAGGCCTGTAGAAATGTCGGTTTGGCCTCCCATGAAACACAGAATGCTATAGAGGCTTATCCCATACAGCAGGAGGATCAGGATAGGGGTGAAATGTCGAACAGCTCCAGGGAGAGAAACAATAATCCTCAAAGGATAAACAATTATCAGAGAAACTATGCTAATAATCGCAACTTCACCCCTAGGAGGGCCCCATCTGGACCATGCCCAAGGTGCAGGAAGGGAAAATATTGGGCCAGAGACTGTCGGTCTCGGAGGTGAAGTCAGCCTCAGGCTTCATCTGGACAGATAATCTGCTATAACTGTGGAGGGAAGAACCACACCCGTAGAGATTGCCCATCTTCTAGAACTATCAATAAAGGGCAACATTCTAATAATCCCTTTATGGGAAATGTTACATGGACCCCCTCCCAGGTTCCACAAGCTCCGCAGGCTCAAATAACATCTATGCCTCCCCCAAATGCGGGAAACTGGGTGGGGGGCCAGCCCAGGCCCAGCTGAATCCAGGGGCACTCTCCTTCATTCCACCTGCCCAGTATCCTCCGAATCAGAATCCACAGAATTACAGTCAATAAATACTCTCTGGCCTACCCCATCAGGCAATGGCAGTCTCGATATTCTCTGCCATAAGACTGTCACAATATACCCAAGTCAAGATCCTTACATGCTAAAAACAGGGATAAAAGGACCTGCTCCCCAGGTAGTATGGGTTTAATTCAGGGGAGCGATTGGCTGAAATTTAAGGGAATTAAAGTGCATTTCGGACTTCTGGATCCTGAATCTCATGGAGAGATAATACTGTCAATATCTGTGCCAACTAAATGGACTTTTTAAAAAAGGGGAACCGCTTGCTAAACTATTATTATTTTTTTTGAGGATCCGTCCTAGTCAGTCCAAACACCCTAGAACTGGTGGCTTAAACAGTACCAACCCTTCTGCCAACTTCATTGTTGGTTATACAGCCACACAGAACCAAGCCCACCAGCCACCTGCTAACTATCTAGTTGGGTACACTACCAGAATTTCGCAGGCCAAGTGGCTGGTTATACCCATCGAAATTTATAAAAGGAAATTCAAAGGCATGTTGGATACAGGGGCAGACATATCCATAATGTCCACCAAGTATTGGCCCTCTAACTGGGCCCTAAAGAAAGTGTTTCATAGCCTGAGCGGGGTAGGCAACATCTCCTCTTCCCTTCTCTGACAGAGTGCAAGATAGCTGCCGTGTATTGGCCCTGAAGGGAACGTAGCCATGGTCCAGCCTTTTATAGCCCCTATGCCTTTATCTTTATGGGGTCGAGACATGCTGGAGCAGTGGGGGCAGTAATTCACATACCTCGTCCAATTCCCCATCGGGCACCTGTTCCAGCTCTCCATAATAAGCCTAACACAGGGAGTAACCCTTTTTAATTGGGGCCGCTGTGGTTAAGCACCCACCACCTATCCGTATTCAGTGGAAGTCTGACAAACCTATATGGACACCACAGTGGCCCCTCAATACCAAAAAGTTAGAGGCGTTAACAAATCTAGTGGAAGAACAGCTGAAATTAGGACATATTGAAGAAACGTTTTCAGAATGGAATTCTCCTGTTTTTGTGATACAGAAAAAATCAGGCAAATGGCGTTTGCTGATTGACTTAAGAAATGTAAATTCTACTATGGTTCCCATGGGAGCCCTGCAACCTGGGCTCCCTCTCCAGAAGCTATTCCTAAAGATTGGCCGCTAATTATCATAGATTTAAAAGACTGCTTTTACAGCATACCTATCCACCCAGATGATCGGAAAAGGTTGCATTTTCAGTCCCTTCTATTAATCATAAAGGTCCTTTACGTAGGTTTCAATGGATAGTATTGCCCCAAGGGATGACTAATTCACCTACGATGTGTGAACACTTTGTTGATGAGGTTTTGCGACCCATTTGTGCTAAATTTCCCAGTGCATACATCATCCACTACATGGATGATATCCTGCTAGCTTGTGATAATTCCAGAGATCTCCAGAATTTATATAATGATGTAATGACAGTTTTACCCGAGGCTGGCTTACAAGTAGCTACGGAAAAAAATCCAGATGCAGCCTCCATATGAATATTTGGGCTATGCTCTTGACCGCACTACAGTGCGTCCTCAAAAAATTTCCATTAGTCAAAAAAGGCTCAAAACCTTGAATGATTTTCAAAAACTGCTGGGAGATATCAACTGGGTGTGCCCATCGCTTGGGATTCCTAACTGTGAGCTCAGTAACTTGTTCCACACCCTTGAAGGTGATCCTGCTTTAAATAGCCCAAGGCAGCTAACTCCTAAAGCTCAGAAGGAATTAGACTTTTTCATGGATCGACTTCAAAATCTTACCTCTCCAGATTTAATCCTGGAGAAAAGGTATGGTTATTGGTCTTCAACACTCCCGAGTCTCCAACTGCTGTCATAGCCCAGTTATCTGGACCGTTAGAATGGGTTTACTTACATAACAAGCAGAATCGTACTGCTACACCTTACCTTGAGATGATAGCCAACCTTATAATTAAGGGAAGATCAAGAAAACTTGGACATGATCCCCATGTAATTGTACTACCTGACCCTAAAAAAGAAATTGAAGCTGTTTTACCACTCAGTGAAATCCTTCAGAGAGTTTTAGCAGATTTTTCAGGAGAAATATCTTATCATTACCCAGCTGGAAAAACCTGGGAATTTCTGAAAAGGACACCTTTTGTAATTTCCACCATTGTCCGCCTCCTCTCCCATTCCTGATGCTCCAGTGTATTATATTGATGATTCCTCATCAGAAAGGGGTGGAATTACAGGTCCTTCATTGACCACTACTGTGCATACAAATTATAAATCTGCCCAACAAGTGGAACTCGCCACCCTGATACATTTACTATCCCATGTATTTGGCCCATGTAATGTGGTGAGTGAATCTGCATATGTAGTTGGTTTATTTCCTGGAATTGTCACTGCTTCTTTAAATGCCCATAATCCCATAATTCAGGAGCTACTCCATAAACTACAAGATCTCCTCCGAAAAAGAACATTCCCTATATACATCTCCCACATCCGTTCTCACAGCCAACTTCCGGGCCGATGGTTCGAGGAAATGAAGCAGCAGATCTCTTGGCAGCACCAGTATTTAAATCAGCTGAGGAAGAGCACCAGACTCTACATACAAATGCCCGCCACCTTCATGTACACCATGGCATCCCATGGAGACAAGCTAGACAAATTGTCCGCAACTGTCTTGTCTGTGCTCCTTTACATTGTACATCTCACGTGGCAGGAGCAAATCCTCGAGGTTTACAGACAAACCAATTGTGGCAGATGGATATAACTCATACTAACTTATTTCCCAACAAACCTTTCCTTCATGTGGTCATTGATACATATATTCTCGGTTCATATGGGCTGTTCCTATGACGTCTGAAAGAGCTAAATCTGTTAGTTCATTTTTACTCCAGTGCTTCTCCGTCATGGGTATTCCCCATACCATAAAAACAGATAACGGTCCTGCTTACACCAGTAAAATCTTCAAATCCTTTTGCGAGGAATGGCAGATCAAACATATTACAGGAATTCCATATAATCCACAAGGACAAGGAATTGTTGAATGTGCCCACAGAACGCTTAAAACTCATTTATTAAAGCAACAAAAAACAAGTTTGCCTCCAATGGATTCTTTATCTTTAACATTATTCACCTTAAATTTCTTAAATATACCTCAAGGAGATCCCTATACCGTGGCTGAACGTTACTTTCAAGAAGATATGCAGACTCAAAAAACAGTCAATTCACCTATCTGGGTGAAAATTGATGATAAATGGATTGCAGGTCACCTCCTCATTCGGGGAAGAGGTTATGTGTTGGAAGACAGGTTTAGCTAATCTGGGAGTTTTGTTGTTTTGCTCACTCCCAGCTTAATCTTATTTAAGCCAAGATTCATTCTAATGAGACCTCTCTTCTATGTAAACACTGCTAGAGGGTGTGGCAGTTACAGAAGTCACCTTGATTGAATAACTTCTGACTTATACATCTACGAAGACGTTTATGTTTTCTAGATTGGGCACAGCTCCTCTTTTATACCCACTGCACCCAGCGTGGGACAGTTAGAATTTACCAGGAGACTACCACCCTGGCTACGCTGAGACTATAGCAAGACTATAGGAAGGATCATACTAGTTTGTTCTAAGCAGGCGAGTGTGACCCTTTCAGTACATGAGATCAAGATACTCAGAATCACCCTGGTGCAGATAATAATAAGGACCTTGTGGGTACCATCTAGATTACATGAAGCTCATGAAGTTAAGATGTATTACTTTATATCAGCCCCTCTCTCTCCAGTGTTTTACATAAGAGTTAATCTTGGTAGAAAGGATTAGACCTTGGCATAACCTTTGTTTATAGCTGCAATAGGGTGTGGCACTACACTCTGTTTAGAGTTCTTTGTTGACATGCCCCTCCCAGTTGGATTACTTTGGTGTATATAAGGGGCTAACTTGAGGCCCCTTCACTGCCACTGCCTTCACTGCCTTCCGTTGTTCATCGATTTGCTCGAGCGGGCCCCAGTAACATCTCTATATGTCCTGTCTCATGCTAGTAGAGCCCAAGGCATCTGCTTGCTCCAGGAACATAAAGAGCCACAATCCATTCCAGAATGAGGTCTATAATTGTTATTGGTATTTGGCATATCAAATACAACATGGGTAGCTTGCCAGGCTCTGCCATGAAGGTAGCATACTCTTGCAGTCATCTCGAAGTCCAGCATTTAATGATGAACCGTGCGGCCGCTTGCGCGAGGCCGGACTGCGATAGGCTGGTCGGTCTGCTGGGTGGAGTTCTGACGAGAGAGAAGTCCAGATGTGGAAAATGGAGGCCCTCATGGAGTGGGGGGTCATCTGGCTTGTTGCAAGGCTCTGCTGGGCTGGCGGGCCAGGGCTAGAACCCGCCATCTCTCCTGGGCTCCTTGTGAGCGGCTGGGCACAGGGAGAGCAAGTAGCAGCTTCCTTTTTTTCCTTCACTTTTGCCTTTTGGGCCTTTTAGCTTTCAGCTTTTGGCTCCTCAGCCTTGCGGCTTTTGGCTTTTGGCTTTTTGCTATTTGGCCTTTTGCTCCTTCTTCTAGGTAAGACTCAGCTCGAGTGAGATCCTCTCTCTTTGGTAGGAGACTTAGGCTCTTTTGTATGGTCTAAGTTCGGACCAGAGCTAAAGTTTGTTCATTATATTGGAGTGCTGTGGAAGAGCTTTTGTACTATTAAAAGCCTTTTTGGAACTGCACCAGACTCGTGAGTTTTCATCTGTTCTCCGGCGTCCTCGAAGGTAGAAGAGAACCTCTGCCCTGACACTGTTGGGGACCCCTGCGGCATTCCCGAAAGTTATGCTTTCGTTTCTACAGACGATAACCCTGCCAAGAAACTCTGGGTTCCTCTGCAACTTGTTAAGACTAGAATTCTCCAAGAATCAGAAAACAACTAATTCTTTCAATATAAAGTCTTAAATTTAAAATTGCAAGTTGCTGTTTAAACCTCCTGGATTGGTTCCTTTTAATAATGATCTTGTTTTGCAGTCTGTGATCATGGTTTATGTCTAATATCTTGCCTTACAGCCTAAATGCTTTCTTTCTTATGACAAAAAAAGGGTGGAAAAATGGGTGGACTCCGAGCATAGTATTCAATGTCAATATGTTTCAAGAATTAATGTTAGAGTTTCCTTTTTTAATGTTTTGCTCATAGGTATTTGCCGAAAAGAACTTGGATGCTGCAGATTCCTTCTATGATGCTCGAGGCTTTGGACTCTAATCACAGTGCTCATTACAAAAATGTTTGCTAAATCAATAAAAAATTGTTTTTCTAGGGGCCGGAGCGATAGCCCAGCGGGTAGGGCATTGCCTTGCATGCGGCCAGCCCATGCCGGCCAGAGTTCAATTCCCGGCATCCCATATGGTCCCCTGAGCACCGCCAGGAGTGATTCCTGAGTGCAGAGCCAGGAGTAACCCCTGAGCATTGCCGGGTGTTACCCAAAAAAGCAAAAAAAAAAAAAAAAAATTTGTTTTTCTAATGATTCTGTTCACAGGAAAAGATATTGGAATGCAGTAAACTTGCACTATAGTGCTCAATACTCCGAGACTCCTAAAACAATGCTCACTAAAAATTTAATAATTTGCAAAAATAATTTTTCCCAATGCTCTATTCACAGGAAAAGACACTTTCTCACCATCATTTGCTGGCTTTATATTCATGAAGCGCTTGATTCGTTACCATTTATCACCCTAGATGGGTCATATATATACAGCTGTAAGATATTGATTGATCAAATGTGTGTGTGCGTGTGTGTGTGCATGTGGTGGCCACCGTTATGTTTGTGATTAATGTTTTGTCTATGTTATGTCTCAACTACTATCTTCTCAATTTCTGACCACTACAAACCTCTATTAAATTCATCAGCTCACCTGCTGATCCACTAGACTCATCAATTTTAAAATCATCAATTCTCATACTTATTTCCTGCTCCACCCGTGTTGGAGCTTCTTTATGTTCTTCTCTTCATCCCAAACTTGGATCCCTGCCAAGCCTTAAAAATCTCTATTTGTGATTAATCTCAAAAAGTGTTTTTGTCTCGCCTAAAATTAAGCTACAGGTACAGTTACCGGTGCCAGTGTTCCCCTTGCTGAAGAAGCCCTGCAAGAAGCCTACACCGATGTTCCAGACACCTGTTCCAGTGCTCAAGACTCCTGTTCCAGAGTTCGAGATATTACACTGATGTTCGGACACCGGTTCCAGAGTTTGAGATATTTGTTCCAGTGTTCCTGACAATTCAACGAGTTCCTGATCGCTGCCCTCTAGAGACTCATACTCATATGATCACCGCTATTGCTGTCCCAGAAGTAGCCCCACAGACTTTGTTCCAGACACCCGACTTTACGTAAAATATAGCAAATTGACTCTCACAAATTATGGACAGTGCAAACTATAGTCCGTTATAATCAGACAGCTAGAAACACTTTGTCATGAACTTTGCTTTGGGTCCAAACAAGTTAGGATCCTAAAGTAACATGTATTATCATTTTGTAATTGGAATTGTTTTTTCTTATCTTAATTTTCTGTACGTTACTAAATATTTCATACCTTTTCAATTTTTATTAGTAAACTAATCAGGGGGAGTTGTTGCAGGACTCCTCTAAGAGCCCCTTTCTCTACCCTATGGAGGTTTTTAGGCTCAAAACATTAGCATATAGAGAGTTTAGGGTTCTCTAGGTATAATATCATGTTATCTGCAAATAATGATAGCTTGACTTCTTCCTTGCCTATCTGGATGCCCTTGATGTCCTTTTCTTCTCTGATTGCTATGGCAAGTACTTCCAGTACTATATTGAATAAAAGAGGTGAGAGGGGGCAACCTTGTCTTGTCCCTGATCTCAGGGGAAGGCTTTCAACTTTCCCCATTTAGAATGATGCTTGCTGTGGGCTTTTGGTAGATGGCTGTAACTATCTTGAGGAAAGTCCCTTCAATTCCCAAAAATGAAGTTATAAAATTTGCCTATAAATGGATGGACATGGAGAAGATTATGTTGACCGAAATTAGCCAGAAGGAGAGAGACAGATACAGAATGACTGCATTTATTTGCATGGCATAAATATATATGTACATATTATGATACCAATATCCAAGGTCAAGTGAAACATATATCAGGAGGTCTTGTCAAAGGTGGAGATCATCACAAACGTGTGGGAGTCAGAGTTTAGGTAAGACAGAAAATGGAACAGGGTGCTAATAATAGTCGAGGGTACTAATGCCAAACTAGAACTGAGCATTAAATAGAGGCAAAAGGATACACATGACAACCTTTTAATGTATGTTCTGTAATCCATAGTCTGGAAGGGAAGGAAAAGAGAAAGAGAGAGAAAGGGAAAGAAATAAAGAACCTGCCATGGAGCAGGGCTGGGGAAGGGGAGGGAACCGGGGATGTTGGTGGTGGGAGATGGGCACTGGTGGAGGGACGGGTGCTGAAACACTGTATGACCAAAACCCAAACATGAACTTTTTAATTGTATATCTTTTTATTTGTATATCTCACGGTGGTATAATAAAATACTTAAAAAAAAAAAAAATAAAAAAAAATCTAAAAAAAAACCATTAGCATATAAAAAGACATTGGGTGAGGTGCTGGGAGAAATTAGCTGAGGGCATTTGACCCTGCCAGGAGAAGTTTACATTTAGCTTGCAGCTCCTCCCAGCTCTGCTGGGAGGCTTTGAATGTTCATCTCTAGATAGCCCAGCCCAGAATGGGCTGGGCTGGGGAGTTTGGGTGGATTTCGAGCTATAAAATAAGCTGCAAGAAGAAAGAAGCTCTTCCTTTTCCCCCTTTTGCCATTTCGGTTTCCCTTGGTGTTTTGCTTTTCCGTCCTCTTCATTCTCTGTTGGGCCTCAACACGTGGTGCAGCCATCTTGGCCTGCACCTGGCTGGGGCCTAGCTGGGAACGCAGAGTCCGGAGGCTTTCCCTGCTCTTGGATTGTATATTGGAACCTGTAATAGTAAAGCCCTTTTAAAACTGCATCGGATTCCTGAGTTTTCATCCATTCCTCACCGGCCGGAGGTAGAAGGGAACTCGCTTCCCGACACTGTCGGGGACCCCGGCGGCGCTCCCGACACGTTACTACTAAGGAGTCCTGGGGATTGGCTGAGACAGAGCAGGCATTAAAATACCAGTCATGGTATTTTAATGTCTCTACCTGTCACGTCAGGGCTACCCCAGGCTTGGCCATAACTTGAAGATTAGGTTCCATGATGAGCTACAGGTGGCCTCGGGCCTCTTCCACTGGGTTGAGCAGAGCGTGACAACATCCCTCTTTGGGGTTGAAGCCATTCCCTACTGCAGCAGCCGTCCTTGTTGCATGGCCCAGGCAGTTGTCAGTCACCACAGGTTGGCGGATTCCTTGTTCTTCACAGCAGAGATGATTTTCGGTTCTTCCTTGAGCTTGCCTGCCTTTAGGGTCTCCCTGAGGTTTGTAGGGTACTTGCAGCTGTACCTGTTAACTACATGCTTCTGTTACTTAGACCAATCCCTTTGACTCCTGTTTTCCCTGGAAGAGGGCCTGGGGTCCCCATACTGGCTTTCCTTTCTGCAAGAGGGCTCGGCCCTATTATAGAGAGAGGAAATATTTTGTCTGAGTTTATGCAAACCAACACAGTGCCATGAAACATCAAAAAGACGTACTGACGGTGTAAAGAGAGAAAAGCATATATTACACTTTACTCACAACGAAGTGCAATACACCAATTTGCTGTTGGAACTGCTTAAAAGAAGCATAAAGTCCTGTTGAAATAGAGCAGACAGTTTAACAATATTCTGTGTAACTTATTTAATTCCGTGTCAAAGCCTTAATTACCAATTAGGAGCACTATAACAGGAGTCCATACTATCTGTCTAATATCTTTTCCATAGATCTTACCATAAAGGTACTAGAACAATTTTTCAGAAAAGAGTTTCATAGTTTGTTTATTCAACATTCTCAGACCTTCTACACATTCCTTTACATTTATTCTGTTCCGTAACTTTCCTGCATTTTATTTTAAAAACAAGCCTTTGCTTGAACAGAATTCCTCCCTTTTTTCCCACAGACATCTCCATCCATTATCTTTCTGTTACTTAAAATACATTATCTATACTCCTTAGAGTTACACCCTAAAGGTATTAATTTCCTTATTTTACAGAGCTTAATACAGACTGGTCTTCCAAGAAGTTTGGAAACAAGTTGCCAATTATTCTCATCTAGCATGACAAGCTACTTTAAAACCATTAGTTCCATATTTTAGGATAACATGAACAATGCAAAGTTCAAATACTCAAAAGATTACTTCCAAGAAACAGTAAAGACTTTACACTTGAGAATAAAGATTTCAAATTCAAGACTAGGTTGATACCTGGTAACAAAGCTCACATATATTAAAGCTATCCCAATAATAGCAAATACTGGGCAGATTAGAAACAATGCCTGAAAAAGAAAAACTGATTGCTGTTATTTACTTTGCACATTTTAATTTTTTATGTTCAGAAGCCACTAAATTGAAAGAAACATTCCTGGCTCCTTGAATGTGGCTCACTTTTCTCCAGCCCTGAGGCTGCTCTGGAATTTCACCTGAAAAGCCTTTAAGGCATAATGCTGTGGCTTCAGATTTATCAGGCTGAGGTCTTGAGGTAACCCCATTACAGAAATAAAATATGTACCTTAGACATACCAACATACGGCATTTGAACCAATTTTCGTGAAACACAGACCTTCCTTGACTTAATTGCAACAGTTCTTGTACCTTAGTTAATTTTGAAAACAGCCTAATTTTTCATTAGAATTTGACTAAGGCTTATAAGGTAAAGCTTTGCACAATGTTACAAAGTTCTTATTTCTTCCCTGATTCTGACTCTAGCTTTCACCCTTCCTTAACAGCACAAGTTTTGCAGCTGAGAGAATTTCAGGCATCAAGAACCCTTAAAAAGGTTTTACAATTATATATTTTAACCCTTTATCATAAGATTTAGATTGAGCACGTCGATTTCTTCTCCTGCTCAACACTCAGTTTAGAACACATTGCCTATCCCTGGCTTAACAATTTGCTTTTTGATTTCAACTTGGTTTTATTTAACACTTCACAGTTTCACACAGACAAGACAACTGCAAACAATTGGTGGCCACCACACACGCGCATGCACAGACACAAACATACAGTTGATCGATCAATTTTTAGTTATGATCTGACCCTTTTGGAAGGGTAGAGGAAATTGAGACTGAGAAAGGAAGGGCAGTCTCCCAGGGCAAATAGCCCTGCTCGGCTGATTTGGATCTCACCCTGCGGCATGTTTACAGTTAGAAATGCCTGTTGGTGACTCTTGCTCCAGTTTAGGGCCTCCGAATCAGTCCCCTGATTTAGAGGCCTCAAAAAGTGGTTTGGCAATAACCCCCTGGGTGGGATCCAAAGTCTACAGACTCCTGTCAGTCCCCCACTGGCCACCAGGCACTTCTTTGTGTGATGGTCTGTAAGAAAGACTTAGCATTTTCACTGAAAATAAATAAATAAGACTCCTCACAGACTGGGAGGAAAATCAGCCCACTAATTTTTTGGGAAAGCTTTACTATCCAAGATATATAGCGCTCTGGTAGAGCTGTATGTGGGAAAAACAACAAACTTCATCAGAAAGTGGGGAACAGAGGTGAATAGAAAATTCCTCAGAGAAAACATACAGATGGCGGAGAGGTATGTGGAAAAATGCTGTGCATTACTTACCATCAGGGAAATGCAAACCACCGTGAGATGTCATCTCGTACCAGTGAGATTGGCACACATTCCAAAGAACAGAAACAAGTGTTGGTGTGGAGGTGGGGAAAGAAGCCCTCATCCTGCTGGTGGGAACGTCAACTGCTGCCACCTGCTGGTGGGAATGTCTTTTGGAAAACAATATGAAAACAACTCTAGAAAATTAGGTATCGGGCTGCCTCCTGAAGGGTCCAAAAACTCTATCAGAAAAGACAGGTGCATTTCTATGCTCTTTGCAGCTCTAATTACAATACTACAAATCTTGAAACTACCCAAGTGCCAAAGAACAAAATACTGGAAAAAGAAGCTATAGTACGTCTGCAAAATGCAATTACTCTCAGTCATAAGAAACAGGCAATCCCCGAAAAAAGCAAACAAACCACTTAGGCTCTGGAATGACAGTACAGTAGGTTAGACTCTTGTCTTACATGTTGCCAACCAGGTTTGATCCCAGGAATCCCACATGGTCCCCTAAATCTGCCAGTGGTGAAACCTGAGCACAGATCCAGAAGTAGCTCCTGAGCACAGCTGGGTGTGCTGTGCTCAGAATTTGGTTTGAATGCCAAATTCAAACCAAAACAAACCAAATCAAAACACAAAAGCAAATAAACAAAACAAAAAATCCTCAAGAAAAGTGGCAATCATACAATTTCTACGTGGATAGAGCTGGAGAGCCTCATACTGAGTGAGTTAGTCAGAAGGAGAGAAAGATACAGAATGTTCTCTCATGTGGGGTCTGAAGAAACATAGAAAGAAAAGAACAAAAGGCCAAATGCAACAGAAACTGAGAATTGGGCTCCAGGAAGTTTATCATTATAGGGCATGGAGGAGGAACTATTTAAGGTGGGGGGGTACACTGTGACAGTGATGAAGGGCACTGGATGTTGGGGTGAAGGTATGGTGACGGGATGCTTTTGGCGTGACACCCTTCCATTCACAATGTTGTGCATCACTATATTAACATAAAGGAATTTGTTTTTGTTTTGGTGCCACACCCACATGGTGCTCAGAGCTTATTCCTGGCTCTACACTCAGGAATTACTCCTGGTGATGCTTGGGGGGACCTCAAGGGGATGCCAGGGATCAAACCCAGGTCAGCTGAGTTCAAGGCAAGCATCTTTCCTGCTATATTATCACTCCAGCACCATAAAATTTTATTTTTAAATATTTTTATTTGGGGCTACATTCTGCTGTGCATTCTCCTTGCTCTGTGCTCAGGGTTAACTGATAGTGAAAGGGGAAGCCCTCAGTTTCCCTTGCCAACCTGAGAGAAGCCCACAGTTTCTCCTTGTCAGCAGTTCGAGTTCCCCCATTGACCTACCCCGCCTCATCCTAAGGCCCTATCTTTAACATTCCTGGCTTCCCCAGGACCATACAATTCTCTTTGGAACCAGGAGTCACAAGACTAAGATAATAAACAATACCTGAGGCAGATAGCCAGAAAGACCCAAACCAGCCAGGCCACCCTGAAGATTTCTGGCATTCTCTGTAATATTTGGTTGATAACAATGCAGGAGGCCTTTAAAAGAGCCTATACAATCACTTACTTTAACTTAGTCCTAGACTAAGTTCCTCCCTGCAAGGGGAGTTCCTTTCCTTTCCTCTATTTTCCAATAAACTTTTCTACTTTCTAATTCTGAGTCTGAGCATCTTTATTATTCAATATTTTCATTCTTGAAAATATTGAAGAACCCTGGGAATCGTAATCGAACAGAGACCTGCCGCAGCTGCTTCTGCCTCGCCTGCATCAATGGTGGTGCTTAGGGGACTTTATGGGGTTCCAGGGATTGAATGCAGGTTGATTGTGTGCAGGAAAATGCCCGAACCACTATGTATTATCTCTTCAGCTCCCAAATAAAATAATTTTTTTTTAAATCCGCCTTTCTTATGGTGAATAGACATTGGTGAACTATCTGGGGTAAGTTCAGATCCTATACTTAACTTTCTGTCCAGCAACTTCTCGTTCACTAAGAACATTGAATACATAAGTGGCATGGCTGATTGTGGCCTTTTGAGGTGAAGTGCAAATAAAAATATCATCTTTGTATTTGAAAATGGCTCCAGTATCAATTGTAGCTCTCTTTTTTCCCCTTCTTAACACATTTGCCAAAAAGATGGAATGTCTCTGAAGCTCTGGGGAAGAACAGTCCGGGTGAACTGTTCCATTTCACTGGAATCAAGACATGCCCATGTAGCAGGAAAGTCCTGTCGGGTCGGAGGCGCAGAGATGAGACACCAGGAACACGGCGTATATCCATTAATATTTTTAATCATCACCAGCCGGAGGGGCAGGAGCTCTCATCTTGTCAGCTGACTAACTGCAGCTAACTGATTTTATCTGACTGACTTGAGCTGACTGACTTGAGCTGACTGACTTGAGCTGACTGACCCACCTCCACAAGGACCCCAACTCTCTTCTCCCCCCCCCCCCTGCCCCCCAGAGGGCAATCCAGCTTAACTTTGCATGGTTTACATTACAAAGACAGTTCACATTCATTGAATAGGATTTAGGAATAATAATAGGAAGGAGACAACCAGGAACCAAAAACCAGCAGGGGGTGCTATCTAGGTAAGATGAGATGAACAAAAGAACTCATTACAGTCGCTAATGCAGCCTTCCGGACTACTAGCCCATGATGGCAAGGACATGTCAGAAAGAAGAACAAGAAAAACCTGTTTTCTGCCTAACTTTAAGCATTGTCCATTAGATTCCATCTTGGACTAGTTATAGCCAACAAGGAAATGTGCAGAGAAATGACCTAGGATAGCCTTGTCTGTGTAACTGCAGCTTTGATTAACAGTCTCACTAGGGATTTCTACATACTGACTCTATTGGGAGACAGTCTGACAGAAGTCCCTGTGTATCTGTTAACAGGCAGTATTTATCCATCAGACCTTCCTTCGCATATCCTTAGATCTACCTTCTGCCAACATGCCCACTCCAAGTAAAAAAAAAAAAAGAGGGCTGGAAGATAGTACAAAGGGTAGGGCATTTGCCTTGCATGCCACTGATCCCGGTTAGATCCCTGGCATCCCATATCGTCCCCCTAATTCCTGAGTGCAGAGCCAGGAGTAACCCCTGAGCATTGCCAGGTGTGACCCCCCAAAAAGGAAAGAAAATAAGAGTCAGAATGCAGGATGATGCAATTAGAACAAATGAACAAACACAGCATTAGGTCAAGTGCTATGAACCAAGTAGCATAGCTTGATTTGAGTAAGTGTGTCATGTGGGGTCCGGAACAGTGGAGGGATTTGAGCTATTGCCTCCTCAACTGCTCTGAATCTTGCACTGACCTATTCTTGCCTCTGGCCTTCTTTACTGGAATGATGAGGGTATTGCAAGATGCCTTAGAAGGCATTATCAGTTCATGTTTTAAGCATTTCTGTATTTGGAGCATTTGTCCATTTCATGTTGCATTTTAATAGGTTATGGGTAAACTATATTTTCTTGGAGACTGATTCTTGCTTAATTGGATTTTTTTTTTAGCACATTCAACTGTTTCCTGGTCCCATACTAGGATCTTATAGCATCTTTCATCTCGGGAGGGAGAATTTGAATTTCTGGATAGGAACTTGGATCTGAGACTGCCGTAAAGATTTGCTCCGTATTGGGGCCGGAGTGATAGCACAGTGGGTAGAGTGTTTGCCTTGCATGTGGCCGACCCGGTTCGATCCCCAGAATCCCATATGGTCCCCTGAGCACCGCCAGGAGTAATTCCTGAACAAAGATCCAGGAGTAACCTCTGAGCATTGCTGGGTGTGACCCAAAAAGCAAAAAAAAAAATTCTCCATATGGGGGAAAGTTGGGTAATATTCCTAAAGTGTTCATTATGTCTCCCTCTCAGAGTGGGTTGGGAATTCTGGGAAGACTATAAGAGAGTGAGTGAAGAGAAGGTCCTGATAACAGCAACTCCGTGAGTTGAATTTCTCAACTCAACTCAGTTGAGTAAATTTCCTCTTTCTAAGGAATGTGGAAATTACCTTACCCACTTCCTTTATTGCCACGGCTTCCGCGGCACCGGCTCGCGTAGCATGAAAGTGCTCACTGGGCCAGGGGATGGCCGTTACTTCCCCTAAAAAGGGACAGTTACCAGACGGTGCTTCCCCTAAAAGGGACTGTCGCCAACAAAGCCCCCTAGAATTCCTTTGGCTGTTTCTAAGAATGCTTGGTGTGCAATTAGAGCGCTTAGACTAACTTAGACTAAGTAATGAAGTCTAAACATTACTTAGTTTCATTACTAAGTAATGAAACTTAGACTCTGAGTAATGAAGAAACTGAACAAAGAGAAAAACCTGCAGCAACCGTAGTTTTCATTATACACAATTATAGCATAAAACAAAGATAGTAAAAAAATGCCAGCCCGCGCAGTGTCTGGCTGCCAAGGCCTGAGCTGGTCTCAGGTCCTTGATAAGGAAGGCCCGTGGCCTTCAGGCCTTTGCTTCCCATCATTAGCGGGAAGGGAGAATTCTTGACCTATGGGTCGAGACGCCCAGCTACCCCCCTGTTGACGGGAATGCAGTGATTAGCCTCCCTAAACCTCCTGTGTGAAAAATAATTGGGCTTGTTAAAGTTAACACTTTCTAGTACAAAATCTTAATAATCTTACAATAATAAACTCTGCATAGAAGTTTCTATTTAGGAGTAGGTTAAGTTAATCTATAATATGTGCATAGAGCTAGTAATTCTATGAATATCAAAATTAAAAAAAAATATGTATCTTACTTAAGGCAAATATGAAAGTATATAAAAACAAAAAGACGTCAGAAAAACATGTCTGAAAAACAGGTGCACCTCAAAAGAAAACAGTGACTAAGATACAAAAGCAGTCCACAGAATGGGAAAGAATATTCACCCAATACCCATCTGATAAGGGGTTAATATCCAGGATATATCAGGCACTGGTAGAACTTTACAAGAAGAAAACAAACAACCCCATCAAAAAATGGGGACAAGAAATGAACAGAAACTTCAGCAAGGAAGAAATTGAATGGCCAAAAACATATGAAAAAATGCTCATCATCACTAATCATCAGAGAGATGCAAATCAAAACAACAATGAGATACCACTTTACACCACAGAGACTGGCACATATTCAAAAGAGCAAGAACAACAAGTGCTGGCGTGGATGTGGGGAAAGGGGACACTCATCCATTGTTGGTGGGAATGCCGGCTGGTACAGCCTTTCTGGAAAACAATATGGACTTTCCTCCAAAGACTAAAATTGAACTCCCATTTGACCCAGCCATACCACTCCTGGGAATCTACTCTGGGAAACCAAAAATACGCAGCGGAAACACCATCCCTACTTTTATGTTCATAGCAGCATTATTCACAATAGCCAGAATCTGGAAGCAACCAGAGTGCCCGAAAATCGATGACTGGATAAAGAAGCTTTGGTACATCTACACAATGGAATACTATGCAGCTGTTAGGAAAAATGAAGTTATAAAATTTGCCTATAAATGGATGGACATGGAGAAGATTATGTTGAGTGAAATTAGCCAGAAGGAGAGAGACAGATACAGAATGACTGCATTTATTTGCATGGCATAAATATATATGTACATATTATGATACCAATATCCAAGGTCAAGTGAAACATATATCAGGAGGTCTTGTCAAAGGTGGAGATTATCACAAACGTGTGGGAGTCAGGAGTTTAGGTAAGACAGAAAATGGAACAGGGGCTAACAATAGTCGAGGGTACTAATGCCAACCTAGAACTGAGCATTAAATAGAGGCAAAAGGATACAAATGACAACCTTTTAATGTATGTTCTGTAATCCATAGTCTGGAAGGGAAGGAAAAGAGAAAGAGAGAGAAAGGGAAAGAAATAAAGAACCTGCCATGGAGCAGGGCTGGGGAAGGGGAGGGAACCGGGGATGTTGGTGGTGGGAGATGGGCACTGGTGGAGGGACGGGTGCTGAAACACTGTATGACCAAAACCCAAACATGAACTTTTTAATTGTATATCTTTTTATTTGTATATCTCACGGTGGTATAATAAAATACTTAAAAAAAAAAA
>JAJIBD010034985.1:0-19233 GCA_021461705.1 Cryptotis parvus
CCTTTCAGAAATCTTCTGGTCCTTGCGATTCTTAAACTGTACTCTGCATGAGGGCAATGTCTAATAGAGAGAGGGAGGAATGTAATGTGATTGAATGCAACCTTAAGGGATGAGGTTTGCTCAGAGATGAAAAAAAATGAGTGAGAATCATAAAATTACAGATAGACTGGTTCCTAAAAGCTTGAGGACAGACTTATTAAAACAGTTTAAAAAATTCGAAAAAAGAAATTAGAAGAACAGGGATTTAAAATTCTGAAGAAAAAAATTAGAAGATCAGGAGAGCAAATTATTAAACAGGAAAAGAAAATTAGAAGAACAGGATTTAAAATTCAAGAAAAATTAGGAAAACAGGGAGAGTGGTAATTATTATACAGGATTCAAAATTAAAGGAACAGGAAAATAAAATTACTAAACTGGATTCAAAATTTGAGGAAAAAATTTGAAGAACAGGAAAAGTAAAAATTATTAAACAGGATTTAAAATTTGAAGTAAAGCTTCTTGAAGAGCAGAAGAAGGCTATCAGTAAAATAAGCACCAACTTAGAGGGAGAAATTGAAAAACAGAAAAGAATCGAGGGACAGAAAGAAGAGGTCTGGAAGTTAGATATAAGATTGAAAAAGAACAAAAAGAAGAAAATATAGGAAACTGAAACTTAAAACCAAGAAATGGATGTGAAAGCATTGTAAGAGGGAGATTTCTTGATTTCATAGCTTATCAATCAGAAATAGCACATATCCTATTCTGGAGGCTTCTTGACTCCAACTAAAAGCCATATTCACAAACACGCCCCTAAGGCTGTAGACTTGAAAAAGGTGTATACGCTTCGAGAAAAATCTTAAAAAGAGTTCTAAAAGAGTCCTAATGTGGCTGGATAACAGAGAGGAACAGGGAAACCCAAAGGAGGCAGGCTTTCAAACTGAAAATCTCCCGAGTTAATACCTTCCGAGGGAAGATGCCCCTCTAACAGATACTACAAGCTCTGACGGGAAGAATGGGAGGAACAGGTTAGCTCGCAGTAAGGCCCCCAAGAGCCTTGGCTGTTCCCTCTAGTGGTCAATCTTAATAATAATCAAAGAGCAAAGCTCCAGCAATCTTTCTCATGACCAATCTTAAATATAAAAGCAAAAAACCATAATTTATGAAGAATTGAATATTGAGTCAATAAACCCATTCAGGAAGGCTTGCGACAAGTTTGGAATAACAAGTCTCTTTTTATTCTTTAAAATATTTAGCTGATTGGAGTCAAGAGGAGTGGTATTTTGTCAGACTTTTGAAATGGTAGCCCGTACTTGTCTGAACGTATCTTCACAGCTCCTCGTACAATGGGAAATGTGGTATGTAGATGGGGTTAACATGAATATTGACACTTTAAGAGAATCTGGCCATAATGTAACTCTTGCCATGCTGAGAGGTGAAGGTGAATGGCAAGAGAAAGAAAACAAGCAACATTACCTGAAGCTGTTTTAAAAATTGTCTCGGGATGAAGCAGCATTAAAGCATGGGAAAGAGTAGATGCTTCACTCAGAAAATCTAGGTAGCTGTGGCAAAATTTACCAGGGTCCTAATGAACCATACTTTGATTTTATTGGGAGATTAGTCAGATAATCAACAGACAGGTTCAAGACCCATCCGCGCGACAAACCCTTTTTCTAAAACGAACCTTAGCATATGAGAATCGCTAATCAAAGTGCCGAAAGCAATACTATATGTACAAGGAAAAGGAAGACCTCATGGGATATCTAAAGGCCTGGAAAAATGCCGGTTTAGCCTCCCCATGAAACACAGGATGAGATAGAGAGCTTTTATCCCATACAGCAGGAGGATCAGGAGAGGAGGTAAAATGTCGAAAACAGCCTTAGGTGAGAAAACAATAAACCTCAAAAAGGATAAACAATAATCAGAGAAACTATTCAATAACGCACTTCACCCCCACTAGAAGGCCCCCACCCGGGACCACATGCCCCAGGTGCGGAAGGAAAAATTATTGGGCCAGAGACTGTTGGTCTCGAGGTGAAGTCAGCCTCAGGCTCATCTGACAGATAACCCG
This sequence comes from Cryptotis parvus, assembly GCA_021461705.1. Classification (NCBI taxonomy): domain Eukaryota; kingdom Metazoa; phylum Chordata; class Mammalia; order Eulipotyphla; family Soricidae; genus Cryptotis; species Cryptotis parvus. Next base: position 2,048 of record JAJIBD010034985.1, read on the forward strand.
CTATAACTTAGGTGGAGAGAAGATCACACCCAGAGAGATTTGCCCATCTTCTAAAACTATCAATACAGGGAACAATATTCTAATAATCCCTTTATGGGAAATGGTTTCCATGGACCCCCTCCCAGTTCCACAAGCCCAGCAGGCTCAAATAATATCTAAGTGCCTCCCCCCAAATGCGGGAACTGGGTGGGGCCGTTCCAGGCCCAGCTGAATCCAGGCAACTCCCCTTCATTCCACCTGCCCAGTATCCTCCTAATCAGAATCCAGAGAATTACAGTCAATAAATACTTCTGGCCTAACCCATCAGGCAATGGCAGTCCCGATATTCTCTCTCTGCTATAAGACAAGCACAATATACCCAAGCCAAGATCCTTACAGGCTAAAAACAGGGATAAAAGGACCGTCTCCCCAGGTAGTATAGGTTTAATTCAGGGAGCGATTATTGAAATTCTAGGGAATTAAAGTGCATTTCGGACTTCGGATCCTGAATCTCATGGAGAGATAATACTGTCAATATCTGTGCCAACTAAATATTTTTAAAAAAGGAAAACGCTTGCCTAAACTATTATTATTTTTTTTGAGGATCCGTCTAGTCAGTCCCAACACCCTAAAACTGGTGGCTTGAACAGTACCAACCCTCTGCCAACTTCATTGCTGGTTATGTTGCTTCACAGAATCCAAGCCCACCAGCCACCCGCTAACTATCTAGTTGGGTACACTACCAGAATTTCGCAGGCCAAGCGGCTGGTTATACCCATCGTAAATTTATAAAAGGAAATTCAAAGGCATGTTGGATACAGGGGCAGACATATCCATAATGTCCACTAGTATTGGCCCTCTAACTGGGCCCTAAAGAAAGTGTTCCATAGCCTGAGCGGGGTAGGCAGCATCTCCTCTTTCCTTCTCTCGACAGAGTGCAAGATAGCTGCCGTGGTATTGGCCCTGAAGGGAACGTAGCCATGGTCCCAGCCTTTTATAGCCCCTATGCCTTTACCTTTATGGGGTCGAGACATGCTGGAGCAGTGGGGGTAGTAATTCACATACCTTGTCCACCCCCATCGGGCACCTGTTCCAGCTCTCCATAATAAGCCTAACACAGGAGTAACCCTTTTTACTTGGGGCCTCTGTGGTTAAGCACCCACCACCTATCCGTATTCAGTGGAAGTCTGACAAACCTATATGGACACCACAGTGGCCCTCAATACCAAAAAGTTAGAGGCTGCTAACAAATCTAGTGGAAGAACAGCTGAAATTAGGACATATTGAAGAAACGTTTTCAGAATGGAATTCCTCCTGTTTTTGTGGATACAGAAAAAATCAGGCAAAATGGCGTTTGCTGATTGACTTAAGAAATGTAAATTCTACTATGGTCCCCATGGGGAGCCCTGCAACCTGGGCCCCTCTCCAGAAGCTATTCCTAAAGATTGGCCGCTAATTATCATAGATTTAAAAGACTGCTTTTACAGCATACCCATCCACCCAGATGATCGGAAAAGGCTTGCATTTTCAGTCCCTTCTATTAATCATAAAGGTCCTTTACGTAGGTTTCAATGGAAAGTATTGCCCCCAAGGGATGACTAATTCACCTACGATGTGTGCACACTTTGTTGATGAGGTTTTGCGACCCATTTGTGCTAAATTTCCCAGTGCATACATCATCCACTACATGGATGATATCCTGCTAGCTTGTGATAATTCCAGAGATCTCCAGAATTTATATAATGATGTAATGACAGTTTTACCCGAGGCTGGCTTACAAGTAGCTACGAAAAAATCCAGATGCAGCCTCCATATGAATATTTGGACCATGTTTTGACCGCACTACAGCGCCTCAAAAATTCCATTAGTCAAAAAAGGCTCAAACCTTGAATGATTTTCAAAACTGCTGGGAGATATCAACTGGGTGTGCCCATCAGCTGGGATTCCTAACTGTGAGCTCAGTAACTTGTTCCACACCCTTGAAGGTGATCCTGCTTTAAATAGCCCAAGGCAGTTAACTCCTAAAGCTCAGAAGGAATTAGACTTTTTCATGGATCGGCTTTCAAAATCTTACCCTCTCAGATTTAATCCTGGAGAAAAAGGTATGGTTATTGGTCTTCAACACTCCCGAAGTCTCCAACTGCTGTCATAGCCCAGTTATCTGGACCGTTAGAATGGGTTTACTTACATAACAAGCAGAATCGTACTGCTACACCTTACCTTGAGATGATAGCCAACCTTATAATTAAGGGAAGATCAAGAACTTGGACATGATCCCCATGTAATTGTACTACCTGACCCTAAAAAGAAATTGAAGCTGTTTTACCACTCAGTGAAATCCTTCAGAGAGTTTTAGCAGATTTTTCAGGAGAAATATCTTATCATTACCCAGCTGGAAAAACCTGGGAATTTCTGAAAAGGACACCTTTTTGTAATTTCCACCATTGTCCGCTCCTCTCCCATTCCTGATGCTCCAGTGTATTATATTGATGGATTCTCATCAGAAAGGGGTGGAATTACAGGTCCTTCATTGACCACTACTGTGCATACAAATTATAAATCCGCCCAACAAGTGGAACTTCGCCACCTGATACATTTACTATCCCATGTATTTGGCCCATGTAATGTGGTGAGTGAATCTGCATATGTAGTTGGTTTATTTCCTGGAATTGTCACTGCTTCTTTAAATGCCCATAATCCCATAATTCAGGAGCTACTCCATAAACTACAAGATCTCCTCCAAAAGAACATTCCCTATATACAGCTCCCACATCCATTCTCAGCCAACTTCCCGGGCCGATGGTTCGAGGAAATGAAGCAGCAGACTCTCTTGGCAGCACCAGTATTTAAATCAGCTGAGGAAGAGCACCAGACTCTACATACAAATGCCCGCCACCTTCATGTACACCCATGGCATCCCATGGAGACAAGCTAGACAAATTGTCCAGCAACTGTCTTGTCTGTGCTCCTTTACATTGTACATCTCACGTAGCAGGAGCAAATCCCTCGAGGTTTACAGACAAACCAATTGTGGCAGATGGATATAACTCATACTAACTCATTTCCCAACAAACCTTTCCTTCATGTGGTCATTGATACATATATTCTCGGTTCATATGGGCTGTTCCTATGACGCCTGAAAGAGCTAAATCTGTTAGTTCATTTTTACTCCAGTGCTTCTCCGTCATGGTATTCCCCATACCATAAAACAGATAACGGTCCTGCTTACACCAGTAAAATCTTCAAATCCTTTTGCGAGGAATGGCAGATCAAACATATTACAGGAATTCCATATAATCCACAAGGACAAGGAATTGTTGAATGTGCCCACAGAACGCTTAAAAACTCATTTATTAAAGCAACAAAAAAAACAAGTTTGCCTCCAATGGATTCTTTATCTTTAACATTATTCACCTTAAATTTCTTGAAATATACCTCAAGGAGATCCCTATACTGGCTGAACGTTACTTTCAAGAAGATATGCAGACTCAAAAACAGTCAATTCACCTATCTGGGTGAAAATTGATGATAAATGGATTGCAGGTCACCTCACTCATTCGGGAAGAGGTTATGTGTTGAAGACAGGTTTAGCTAATCTGGGAGTTTTGTTGTTTTGCTCACTCCCAGCTTAATCTTATTTAAGCCAAGATTCATTCTAATGAGACCTCTCTTCTATGTAAACACTGCTAGAGGGTGTGGCAGTTACAGAAGTCACCTTTGATTGAATAACCCTGACTTATACATCTACGAAGACGCTTATGTTTTCTAGATTGGGCACAGCTCCCTCTTTATACCCACTGCACCCAGCGTGGGACAGTTAGAATTTACCAGGAGACTACCACCCTGGCTACGCTGAGACTATAGCAAGACTATAGGAAGGATCATACTAGTTTGTTCTAAGCAGGCGAGTGTGACCCTTTCAGTACATGAGATCAAGATACTCAGAATCACCCTGGTGCAGATAATAATAAGGACCTTGTGGGTACCATCTAGATTACATGAAGCTCATGAAGTTAAGATGTATTACTTTATATCAGCCCCTCTCTCTCCAGTGTTTTACATAAGAGTTAATCTTGGTAGAAAGGATTAGACCTTGGCATAACCTTTGTTTATAGCTGCAATAGGGTGTGGCACTACACTCTGTTTAGAGTTCTTTGTTGACATGCCCCCTCCCAGTTGGATTACTTTGGTGTATATAAGGGGCTAACTTGAGGCCCCTTCACTGCCACTGCCTTCACTGCCTTCCCGTTGTTCATCGATTGGCTCGGGAGGGGCCCTAGTAACATCTCTCTATATGTCCTGTCTCATGCTAGTAGAGCCTAAGGCATCTGCTTGCTCCAGGAACATAAAGAGCCACAATCCATTCCAGAATGAGGTCTATATTGTTATTGGTATTTGGCATATCAAATACAACATGGGTAGCTTGCCAGGCTCTGCCATGAAGGTAGCATACTCTTTGCAGTCATCCCTCAAGTCCAGCATTTAATGATGAACCGCGCGGCCGCTATGCCACGCGAGCCGGATCTACGATAGGCTGGTCGGTCTGCTGGGGAGTTCTGACGAGAGAAGTCCAGATGTGGAAAATGGAGGCCCTCATGGAGTGGGGGGTCATCTGGCTTGTTGCAAAGGTCTGCTGGGCTGGCGCAGGGCTAGAACCCGCCATCTCTCCTGGGCTCCCGTGAGCGGCTGGGCAGTGGAGAGCAAGTAGCAAGCCTCTTTTTTCCCACTTTTGCCTTTTTTGGGCCTTTAGCTTTCAGCTTTTGTTTCCTCAGCCTTACGCCTTTGGCTTTTGGCTGCTTTTGCTATTTGGCCTTTTTGCCCTTCTTCTAGGTAAGACTCAGCTCCGAAGTGAGATCCTCTCTTTGGTAGGAGACTTTAGCCTCTTTTGTATGGTCTAAGTTCGGACCAGAGCTAAAGTTTGTTCATTATATTGGAGTGCTGTGGAAGAGCTTTGTACTATTAAAAGCCTTTTGGAACTGCACCAGACTCGTGAGTTTTCATCTGTTCTCCCCGCGCCCCGAAGGTAGAAGAGAACCTCTGCCCTGACACTGTTGGGGACCCCTGCGGCATTCCCGAAAGTTATGCTTTCGCTTCTACAGACGATAACCCTGCCAAGAAATCCTGGGTTCCTCTGCAACTTGTTAAGACTAGAATTCTCCAAGAATCAGAAAACAACTAATTCTTTCAATATAAAGTCTTAAATTTAAAATTGCAAGTTGCTGTTTAAACCCTCCTGGATTGGTTCCTTTTTAATAATGATCTTGTTTTGCAGTCTGTGATCATGGTTTATGTCTAATATCTTGCCTTACAGCCTAAATGCTTTCTTTCTTATGACAAAAAAAAGGGTGGAAAAATGGGTGGACCCCGAGCATAGTATTCAATGTCAATATGTTTCAAGAATTAATGTTAGAGTTTCCTTTTTTAATGTTTTGCTCATAGGTATTTGCCGAAAAAAGAACTTGGATGCTGCAGATTCCTTCTATGATGCTCGAGGCTTTGGACTCTAATCACAGTGCTCATTACAAAAATGTTTGCTAAATCAATAAAAATTGTTTTTCTAGGGGCCGGAGCGATAGCCCAGCGGGTAGGGGCATTGCTTGCATGCGCCAGCCCATGCCGGCCAGAGTTCATCCCGGCATCCCATATAGTTCTCTGAGCACCGCCAGGAGTGATTCTGAGTGGAGCCAGGAGTAACCCCTGAGCATTGCCGGGTGTTACCTAAAAAGCAAAAAAAAAAAAAAAAAATTTGTTTTTCTAATGATTCTGTTCACAGGAAAAGATATTGGAATGCAGTAAACTTGCACTATAGTGCTCAATACTCCGAGACTCCTAAAACAATGCTCACTAAAAAATTTAATAATTTGCAAAAATAATTTTTCCCAATGCTCTATTCACAGGAAAAGACACTTTCACCATCATTTGCTGGCTTTATATTCATGAAGCGCTTGATTAGTTACAATTTATCACCCTAGATGGGTCATATATATACAGCCAGATATTGATTGATCAAATGTGTGTGTGCGTGTGTGTGTGCATGTGGTGGCCACCAATATGTTTGTGATTAATGTTTTGTCTATGTTATGTCTCAACTACTATCTTCTCAATTTCTGACCACTACAAACCTCTATTAAATTCATCAGCCTCACCTGCTGATCCACTAGACTCATCAATTTTAAAATCATCAATTCTCATACTTATTTCCTGCTCCACCCGTGTTGGAGCTTCTTTATGTTCTTCTTCTCTTCACCCCAAACTTGGATCCCTGCCAAGCCTTTAAAAATCTCTATTTGTGATTAATCTCAAAAAGTGTTTTTGTCTCGCCTAAAAATTAAGCTACAGGTACAGTTACGGTGCCAGTGTTCCCTTGCTGAAGAAGCCCTGCAAGAAGCCTACACCGATGTTCCAGACACCTGTTCCAGTGCTCAAGACTCCTGTTCCAGAGTTCGAGATATTACACTGATGTTCCGGACACCGGTTCCAGAGTTTGAGATATTTGTTCCAGTGTTCCTGACAATTCAACTGAGTTCCTGATCGCTGCCCTCTAGAGACTCATACTCATATGATCACCGCTATTGCTGTCCCCAGAAGTAGCCCCCACAGACTTTGTTCCAGACACCCGACTTTACGTAAAATATAGCAAATTGACTCTCACAAATTATGGACAGTGCAAACTATAGTCCGTTATAATCAGACGGCTAGAAACACTTTGTCATGAACTTTGCTTTGGGTCCGAAACAAGTTAGGATCCTAAAAAGTAACATGTATTATCATTTTGTAATTGGAATTGTTTTTTCTATCTTAATTTTCTGTACGTTACTAAATATTTCATACCTTTTCAATTTTTATTAGTAAACTAATCAGGGGAGTTGTTGCAGGACTCCTCTAAGAGCCCCTTTCTCTACCCTATGGAGGTTTTTAGGCTCAAAACATTAGCATATAGAGAGTTTAGGGTTCTCTAGGTATAATATCATGTTATCTGCAAATAATGATAGCTTGACTTCTTCCTTGCCTATCTGGATGCCCTTGATGTCCTTTTCTTCTCTGATTGCTATGGCAAGTACTTCCAGTACTATATTGAATAAAAGAGGTGAGAGGGCAACCTTGTCTTGTCCCTGATCTCAGGGGGAAGGCTTTCAACTTTTCCCCATTTAGAATGATGCTTGCTGTGGGCTTTTGGTAGATGGCTGTAACTATCTTGAGGAAAGTCCCTTCAATTCCCAAAAATGAAGTTATAAAATTTGCCTATAAATGGATGGACATGGAGAAGATTATGTTGACCGAAATTAGCCAGAAGGAGAGAGACAGATACAGAATGACTGCATTTATTTGCATGGCATAAATATATATGTACATATTATGATACCAATATCCAAGGTCAAGTGAAACATATATCAGGAGGTCTTGTCAAAGGTGGAGATCATCACAAACGTGTAGGAGTCAGAGTTTAGGTAAGACAGAAAATGGAACAGGGTGCTAATAATAGTCGAGGGTACTAATGCCAAACTAGAACTGAGCATTAAATAGAGGCAAAAGGATACACATGACAACCTTTTTAATGTATGTTCTGTAATCCATAGTCTGGAGGGAAGGAAAAAAGAAAAAGAGAGAGAAAGGAAAGAATAAAGAACCTGCCATGGAGCAGGGCTGGGGGAAGGGGGAGGGAACCGGGGATGTTGGTGGTGGGAGATGGGCACTGGTGGAGGGACGGGTGCTGAAACACTGTATGACCAAAACCCAAACATGAACTTTTTAATTGTATATCTTTTTATTTGTATATCTCACGGTGGTATAATAAAAATACTTAAAAAAAAAAAAAAAAAAATCTAAAAAAAAACCATTAGCATATAAAAGACATTGGGTGAGGTGCTGGGAGAAATTAGCTGAGGGCATTTGACCCCTGCCAGGAGAAGTTTACATTTAGCTTGAAGCTCCTCCCAGCTCTGCTGGGAGGCTTTTGAATGTTCATCTCTAGATAGCCCAGCCCAGAATGGGCTGGGCTGGGGAGTTTGGGTGGATTTCGAGCTATAAAATAAGCTGCAAGAAGAAAGAAGCTCTTCCCTTTCCCCTTTTGCCATTTCGGTTTCCCTTGGTGTTTTGCTTTTCCGTCCTCTTCATTCTCTGTTGGGCCTCAACACGTGGTGCAGCCATCTTGGCCTGCACCTGGCTGGGGCCTAGCTGGGAACGCAGAGTCCGGAGGCTTTCCCTGCTCTTGGATTGTATATTGGAACCTGTAATAGTAAAGCCCTTTTAAAACTGCATCGGATTCCCTGAGTTTTCATCCATTCCTCACCGGCTTCGAGGTAGAAGGGAACTCGCTTCCGACACTGTCGGGACCCCGCGGCACTCCCCGACACGTTACTACTAAGGAGTCCTGGGGATTGGCTGAGACAGAGCAGGCATTAAAATACCAGTCATGGTATTTTAATGTCTCTACCTGTCACGCCAGGGCTACCCCAGGCTTGGCCATAACTTGAAGATTAGGTTCCATGATGAGCTACAGGTGGCCTCGGGCCTCTTCCACTGGGGTTGAGCAGAGCGTGACAACATCCCTCTTTTGGGGTTGAAGCCATTCCCTACTGCAGCAGCCGTCCTTGTTGCATGGCCCAGGCAGTTGTCAGTCACCACAGGTTGGCGGATTCCTTGTTCTTCACAGCAGAGATGATTTTCGGTTCTTCCTTGAGCTTGCCTGCCTTTAGGTCTCCCCTGAGGTTTGTAGGGTACTTGCAGCTGTACCTGTTAACTACATGCTTCTGTTACTTAGACCAATCCCTTTGACTCCTGTTTTCCCCTGGAAGAGGGCCTGGGGTCCCATACTGGCTTTCCTTTCTGCAAGAGGGCTCGGCCCTATTATAGAGAGGAAATATTTTGTCTGAGTTTATGCAAACCAACACAGTGCCATGAAACATCAAAAGACGTACTGACGGTGTAAAGAGAGAAAAGCATATATTACACTTTACTCACAACGAAGTGCAATACACCAATTTGCTGTTGGAACTGCTTAAAAGAAGCATAAAGTCCTGTTGAAATAGAGCAGACAGTTTAACAATATTCTGTGTAACTTATTTAATTCCGTGTCAAAGCCTTAATTACCAATTAGGAGCACTATAACAGGAGTCCATACTATCTGTCTAATATCTTTTCCATAGATCTTACCATAAAGGTACTAGAACAATTTTTCAGAAAAGAGTTTCATAGTTTGTTTATTCAACATTCTCAGACCTTCTACACATTCCTTTACATTTATTCTGTTCCGTGAACTTTCCTGCATTTTATTTTAAAAACAAGCCTTTGCTTGAACAGAATTCCTCCCTTTTTTCCCACAGACATCTCCATCCATTATCTTTCTGTTACTTAAAATACATTATCTATACTCCTTAGAGTTACACCCTAAAGGTATTAATTTCCTTATTTTACAGAGCTTAATACAGACTGGTCTTCCAAGAAGTTTGGAAACAAGTTGCCAATTATTCTCATCTAGCATGACAAGCTACTTTAAAACCATTAGTTCCATATTTTAGGATAACATGAACAATGCAAAGTTCAAATACTCAAAAGATTACTTCCAAGAAACAGTAAAGACTTTACACTTGAGAATAAAGATTTCAAATTCAAGACTAGGTTGATACCTGGTAACAAAGCTCACATATATTAAAGCTATCCCAATAATAGCAAATACTGGGCAGATTAGAAACAATGCCTGAAAAAGAAAAACTGATTGCTGTTATTTACTTTGCACATTTTAATTTTTTATGTTCAGAAGCCACTAAATTGAAAGAAACATTCCTGGCTCCTTGAATGTGGCTCACTTTTCTCCAGCCCTGAGGCTGCTCTGGAATTTCACCTGAAAAGCCTTTAAGGCATAATGCTGTGGCTTCAGATTTATCAGGCTGAGGTCTTGAGGTAACCCCATTACAGAAATAAAATATGTACCTTAGACATACCAACATACGGCATTTGAACCAATTTTCGTGAAACACAGACCTTCCTTGACTTAATTGCAACAGTTCTTGTACCTTAGTTAATTTTGAAAACAGCCTAATTTTTCATTAGAATTTGACTAAGGCTTATAAGGTAAAGCTTTGCACAATGTTACAAAGTTCTTATTTCTTCCCTGATTCTGACTCTAGCTTTCACCCTTCCTTAACAGCACAAGTTTTGCAGCTGAGAGAATTTCAGGCATCAAGAACCCTTAAAAAGGTTTTACAATTATATATTTTAACCCTTTATCATAAGATTTAGATTGAGCACGTCGATTTCTTCTCCTGCTCAACACTCAGTTTAGAACACATTGCCTATCCCTGGCTTAACAATTTGCTTTTTGATTTCAACTTGGTTTTATTTAACACTTCACAGTTTCACACAGACAAGACAACTGCAAACAATTGGTGGCCACCACACACACGCGCATGCACAGACACAAACATACAGTTGATCGATCAATTTTTAGTTATGATCTGACCCTTTTTGGAAGGGTAGAGGAAATTGAGACTGAGAAAGGAAGGGCAGTCTCCCAGGGCAAATAGCCCTGCTCGGCTGATTTGGATCTCACCCTGCGGCATGTTTACAGTTAGAAATGCCTGTTGGTGACTCTTGCTCCAGTTTAGGGCCTCCGAATCAGTCCCCTGATTTAGAGGCCTCAAAAAGTGGTTTGGCAATAACCCCCTGGGTGGGGATCCAAAGTCTACAGACTCCTGTCAGTCCCCCACTGGCCACCCAGGCACTTCTTCGTGTGATGGTCTGTAAGAAAGACTTAGCATTTTCACTGAAAATAAATAAATAAGACTCCTCACAGACTGGGAGGAAAATCAGCCCACTAATTTTTTTGGGAAAGCTTTACTATCCAAGATATATAGCTCTGGTAGAGCTGTATGTGGGAAAAACAACAAACTTCATCAGAAAGGGGGGAATAGAGGTGAATAGAAAATTCCTCAGAGAAAACATACAGATGGCGGAGAGGTATGTGGAAAAATGCTGTGCATTACTTACCATCAGGGAAATGCAAACCACCGTGAGATGTCATCTCGTACCAGTGAGATTGGCAACACATTCCAAAGAACAGAAACAAGTGTTGGTGTGGAGGTGGGGAAAAGAAGCCCTCATCCTGCTGGTGGGAACGTCAACTGCTGCCACCTGCTGGTGGGAATGTCTTTTGGAAAACAATATGAAAACAACTCTAGAAAATTAGGTATCGAGCTGCCCCCTGAAGGGTCCAAAAACTCTATCAGAAAAGACAGGTGCATTTCTATGCTCTTTGCAGCTCTAATTACAATACTACAAATCTTGAAACTACCCAAGTGCCAAAGAACAAAATACTGAAAAAGAAGCTATAGTACGTCTGCAAAATGCAATTACTCTCAGTCATAAGAAACAGGCAATCCCCCGAAAAAAAGCAAACAAACCACTTAGGCTCTGGAATGACAGTACAGTAGGTTAGACTCTTGTCTTACATGTTGCCAACCCAGGTTTGATCCCAGGAATCCCACATGGTCCCCTAAATCTGCCAGTGGTGAAACCTGAGCACAGATCCAGAAGTAGCTCCTGAGCACAGCTGGGTGTGTTGTGCTAGAATTTGGCTTTGAATGCCAAATTCAAACCAAAACAAACCAAATCAAAACACAAAAGCAAATAAACAAAACAAAAAATCCTCAAGAAAAGTGGCAATCATACAATTTCTACGTGGATAGAGCTGGAGAGCCTCATACTGAGTGAGTTAGTCAGAAGGAGAGAAAGATACAGAATGTTCTCTCATGGGGTCTGAAGAAACATAGAAAGAAAAGAACAAAAGGCCAAATGCAACAGAAACTGAGAATTGGGCTCCAGGAAGTTTATCATTATAGGGCATGGAGGAGGAACTATTTAAGGTGGGGGGTACACTGTGACAGTGATGAAGGGCACTGGATGTTGGGGGTGAAGGTATGGTGACGGGATGCTTTACGCGTGACACCCTTCCATTCACAATGTTGTGCATCACTATATTAACATAAAGGAATTTGTTTTTGTTTTGGTGCCACACCCACATGGTGCTCAGAGCTTATTCCTGGCTCTACACTCAGGAATTACTCCCTGGTGATGCTTGGGGGGACCTCAAGGGGATGCCAGGGATCAAACCCAGGTCAGCTGAGTTCAAGGCAAGCATCTTTCCTGCTATATTATCACTCCAGCACCATAAAATTTTATTTTTAAATATTTTTATTTGGGGGCTACATTCTGCTGTGCATTCTCTCCTTGCTCTGTGCTCAGGGTTAACTGATAGTGAAAGGGGAAGCCTCAGTTTCCCCTTGCCAACCTGAGAGAAGCCCACAGTTTTCTCCTTGTCAGCAGTTCGAGTTCCCCATTGACCTACCCCGCCTCATCCTAAGGCCCTATCTTTTAACATTCCTGGCTTCCCCAGGACCATACAATTCTCTTTGGAACCAGGAGTCACAAGACTAAGATAATAAACAATACCTGAGGCAGATAGCCGGAAAGACCCAAACCAGCCAGGCCACCCTGAAGATTTCTGGCATTCTCTGTAATATTTGGTTGATAACAATGCAGGAGGCCTTTAAAAGAGCCTATACAATCACTTACTTTAACTTAGTCCTAGACTAAGTTCCTCCCTGCAAGGGGAGTTCCTTTCCTTTCCTCTATTTTCCAATAAACTTTTCTACTTTCTAATTCTGAGTCTGAGCATCTTTATTATTCAATATTTTCATTCTTGAAAATATTGAAGAACCTGGGAATCGCAATCGAACAGAGCCTGCCGCAGCTGCTTCTGCCCCTCGCCTGCATCAATGGTGGTGCTTGGGGGACTTTATGGGGTTCCAGGGGATTGAATGCAGGTTGATTGTGTGCAGGGAAAATGCCCGAACCACTATGTATTATCTCTTCAGCTCCCAAATAAAATAATTTTTTTTAAAATCCGCCTTTCTTATGGTGAATAGACATTGGTGAACTATCTGGGGTAAGTTCAGATCCTATACTTAACTTTCTGTCCAGCAACTTCTCGTTCACTAAGAACATTGAATACATAAGTGGCATGGCTGATTGTGGCCTTTTGAGGTGAAGTGCAAATAAAATATCATCTTTGTATTTGAAAATGGCTCCAGTATCAATTGTAGCTCTCTTTTTTTCCCCTTCTTAACACATTTGCCAAAAGATGGAATGTCTCTGAAGCTCTGGGGGGAAGAACAGTCCGGGTGAACTGTTCCATTTCACTGGAATCAAGACATGCCCATGTAGCAGGAAAGTCCTGTCGGGTCGGAGGCGCAGAGATGAGACACCAGGAACACGACGTATATCCATTAATATTTTTAATCATCACCAGCCGGAGGGGCAGGAGCTCTCATCTTGTCAGCTGACTAACTGCAGCTAACTGATTTTATCTGACTGACTTGAGCTGACTGACTTGAGCTGACTGACTTGAGCTGACTGACCCACCTCCCACAAGGACCCCAACTCTCTTCTCCCCACCCCCCTGCCCCCAGAGGGCAATCCAGCTTAACTTTGCATGGTTTACATTACAAAGACAGTTCACATTCATTGAATAGGATTTAGGAATAATAATAGGAAGGAGACAACCAGGAACCAAAAACCAGCAGGGGGTGCTATCTAGGTAAGATGAGATGAACAAAAGAACTCATTACAGTCGCTAATGCAGCCTTCCGGACTACTAGCCCATGATGGCAAGGACATGTCAGAAAGAAGAACAAGAAAAACCTGTTTTCTGCCTAACTTTAAGCATTGTCCATTAGATTCCATCTTGGACTCAGTTATAGCCAACAAGGAAATGTGCAGAGAAATGACCTAGGATAGCCTTGTCTGTGTAACTGCAGCTTTGATTAACAGTCTCACTAGGGATTTCTACATACTGACTCTATTGGGAGACAGTCTGACAGAAGTCCCTGTGTATCTGTTAACAGGCAGTATTTATCCATCAGACCTTCCTTCGCATATCCTTAGATCTACCTTCTGCCAACATGCCCACTCCAAGTAAAAAAAAAAAAATAAGAGGGGCTGGAAGATAGTACAAAGGGTAGGGCATTTGCCTTGCATGCCACTGATCCCGGTTAGATCCCTGGCATCCCATATCGTCCCCTAATTCCTGAGTGCAGAGCCAGGAGTAACCCCTGAGCATTGCCAGGTGTGACCCCCAAAAAGGAAAGAAAATAAGAGTCAGAATGCAGGATGATGCAATTAGAACAAATGAACAAACACAGCATTAGGTCAAGTGCTATGAACCAAGTAGCATAGCTTGATTTGAGTAAGTGTCATGTGGGGTCGGAACAGTGGAGGGATTTGAGCTATTGCCTCCTCAACTGCTCTGAATCTTGCACTGACCTATTCTTGCCTCTGGCCTTCTTTACTGGAATGATGAGGGTATTGCAAGATGCCTTAGAAGGCATTATCAGTTCATGTTTTAAGCATTTCTGTATTTGGAGCATTTGTCCATTTCATGTTGCATTTTAATAGGTTATGGGTAAACTATATTTTCTTGGAGACTGATTCTTGCTTAATTGGATTTTTTTTTTAGCACATTCAACTGTTTCCTGGTCCCATACTAGGAGCTTATAGCATCTTTCATCTCGGGAGGGAGAATTTGAATTTCTGGATAGGAACTTGGATCTGAGACTGCCGTAAAGATTTGCTCCGTATTGGGGCCGGAGTGATAGCACAGTGGGTAGAGTGTTTGCCTTGCATGTGGCCGACCCCGGGTTCGATCCCCAGAATCCCATATGGTCCCCCTGAGCACCGCCAGGAGTAATTCCTGAACAAAGATCCAGGAGTAACCTCTGAGCATTGCTGGGTGTGACCCAAAAAGCAAAAAAAGAAAAAAATTCTCCATATGGGGGAAAGTTGGGTAATATTCCTAAAAGTGTTCATTATGTCTCCCTCTCAGAGTGGGTTGGGAATTCTGGGAAGACTATAAGAGAGTGAGTGAAGAGAAGGTCCTGATAACAGCAACTCCGTGAGTTGAATTTCTCAACTCAACTCAGTTGAGTAAATTTCCTCTTTCTAAGGAATGTGGAAATTACCTTACCCACTTCCTTTATTGCCACGGCTTCCGCAGCACCGGCTCGCGTAGCATGAAAGTGCTCACTGGGCCAGGGGATGGCTTCGTTACTTCCCCCTAAAAAGGACAGTTACCAGACGGTGCTTCCCCTAAAAAGGGACTGTCGCCAACAAAGCCCCTAGAATTCCTTTGGCTGTTTCTAAGAATGCTTGGTGTGCAATTAGAGCGCCTTAGACTAACTTAGACTAAGTAATGAAGTCTAAACATTACTTAGTTTCATTACTAAGTAATGAAACTTAGACTCTGAGTAATGAAGAAACTGAACAAAGAGAAAAACCTGCAGCAACCGTAGTTTTCATTATACAATTATAGCATAAAACAAAGATAGTAAAAAATGCCAGCCCGCGCAGTGTCTGGCTGCCAAGGCCTGAGCTGGTCTCAGGTCCTTGATAAGGAAAGGCCCGTGGCCTTCAGGCCTTTGCTTCCCATCATTAGCGGGAAGGGAGAATTCTTGACCTATGGGTCGAGACGCCCAGCTACCCCCTGTTGACGGGAATGCAGTGATTAGCCTCCCTAAACCTCCTGTGTGAAAAATAATTGGGCTTGTTAAAGTTAACACTTTCTAGTACAAAATCTTAATAATCTTACAATAATAAACTCTGCATAGAAGTTTCTATTTAGGAGTAGGTTAAGTTAATCTATAATATGTGCATAGAGCTAGTAATTCTATGAATATCAAAATTAAAAAAAAAATATGTATCTTACTTAAGGCAAATATGAAAGTATATAAAAACAAAAAGACGTCAGAAAAACATGTCTGAAAAACAGGTGCAGGCAAGCAGGCAAAGGTGGTCATATGTGGCAGACACGATAAACTCCTTTTATTGTTGAAAAATGTCTCCTTTGCTAAAAAATAACTGGTGTAATCTTGCGCCTGTGCACTTCTTGAACATAAAAGAAAAGTTTTGCCTTCAGTAAACGGCAGCAGCAGCATTTGACCTCCCTTGTGTCTGTGCCTGTCTGTCCATTGCGCCGACGTCCCTGTTCTCCTGATTTCTCCAGCTGGTTACCCCCGAGACTTAGAGCTCACACCGACTGAGCGGTCTGCGGCACTTTATCTCACAAAAAGTTGGCCAAGAGAAGTCCTGGAGATGGGCAGAGGTTAGAGTAGGTGGCTCAGGTATTCATTAAAAGTTTTATATTGCTATCTGCCACTTTGAAATAACCCAAGATTCAGCTATTGTGATAGGCACCTTGGAGTAGGGAGTTGGTGATGACCTCAAGCCTCCTCAGACTTCTTGCAAGGGTTCTGGAAATCAGGGGTTGACCCTCAACTGTCACGGAGGCCTCAACCCTCAAGATTCCTTATTAAATGGCTCTTTCCTTTTCATGATGGCAGAGCTCAGGTGATGATAAAAGATCTGGAATTCTCTGTGTTGATTTCCTTTCTATCTTTCCACAGCTGAAGTGTTCCTTTGGCTGGTCAGCCTGGAAGCGCTCCCTTGCTCAGAGCCTACCTCTAGCACTTTTTGGAGGTTCCAAGGCACTTGGCACAGAAAATGCTGTCAACTGAATTGCCTCTTATCTATTAAACTGATCCCTTTGGACTCTCAGCTTTCTGGACTTGCTTACAATTATGAAATAAACTAGAAGCGATCTCATCAAGTTGGCGCAGAGAGGTTTGGAGAACCCAGGTTGACTTCCGATGTATTCTCCTTAGAACAGGGCACACTGGTTCATGAAATAAGAGATTACTGGGACTGGAGCCATAGCAGAGTGGTTAGGGCATCTGCACATGGCTGACCTGGGTTGGATCCCCGGCATTCCATATGGTCCCTTGAGCACCGCCATGAGTAATTCCTGAGTACAGACACAGGCATAACCCCTGAGCATCACCAGATCACCAGGTGTGACCCAAAAAAGCAGGAGAGAGAGAGAAAGAGAGAGAGTAAGAGAGAGAGAACAAAAGAAATAAGAGACTACTAATAATTTCCCTGTCTCAGATTGGTGCTCTAGATCACTAGATCACTAGACAGCCCATTGTTCATCGATTTATTCGAGCGGGCACCAGTAAATTTCCATTTGACCTTATCACTTGCCACTGATACGGTACACGTGATAGGTGTTTGGTGCTCTAGGTCTGTATATTTCCTCATTGTTACAATTGTTTTTTCTCATGTGGTAATGCTTCATCCTTTTTTTCTTTTTGACTTTT